>VYZP01053224.1:62095-79911 GCA_013400635.1 Hypocryptadius cinnamomeus
AACAAAGCATTTTCTCCAGAGGTTTCTCAGCTTAATTGTTTGCAAGGTAGCTGTAGGGCCTATGTACAGAAGCATTAAGAATTGCTTTAAAATGTGGATGCACTTTTAGTTTACAATGACTGACAAAGACTAGATTCACTTCTGTTTTCTGTCTTACTGCCTTCTACAGCAGACCTGGCTCGGCACTGTTACCCCTGCCAGTGCAGTATTATCTGGCACTGGGGTTTGAGCTGATCTCTCTAACTTTGCACTGTGGTGAGTCAGGGTCATCCCTCCAGAGTGTAATCACACACAGCAGAGGCAAAAATGCCAAATGAAGTGCAATACACACTGTTCAAATCATACAAGTATTACAAATAGGGTTTAATGTGCAATCAATGTAAAAAATGCAATACTGAAAACGAAAAGTTACAAGTTTGGTCAACTACACAAAGGTCAGAGCATTTTCAGAAGCATTTCCACACTACACTTTAAATTGGATTACACAAGATTATTCAGAAATGCTTATGTATCATATTTCTCCATCTAAATCCAGAAGACATTTCTCCATACTATTATTTTTTTGAGACATTTAACTGAGTACTCAAAATTGTATGAAGTTTTCTTGTTAACTACACCAAAATAGCAAAATGTTTCTAATTTGGGCACAGGAGAGTCAAGCATATTGAGCTCTGAAAAACGCTGCTATTGGGTCATTTAGATCAATCTAAACCCCCAGGAGTACAATCATTTTCCTCAGCACTCTTTCCCTCCCACATACAAATCAATTCCATGCCACCTACGTTTCTTTTTCCTTTCATATCTCTGGCATAGTCCTTGCATCTACCATTAGGTTTTCTAGACTGCTAAAGAAACACTTACTCATAAATTCCCTGGCAACAGTTGCTTCTCCTTCAGCACACAGCTCTCACAACTTGTGTTTGTGGCAGGGATGTGGTGTTTGGCTGCATAATAGTAAGGTCAAAGCTCCCAAGAGGCTGAGCAATGGAGCCACTAGCAGGATTCTGATAGTGCTGGTGGTCCCTTGTGATAAAATTCTTTCCTGGCAGCATGAAAAGATACTTTTGTTCAAAGAACAAGAAGCATCACTTAACACTGATGGTTTAATGCACAGAGAAGTTATGCTTTTTATTTTTCTTAATTTGTTTCTTTGTGTTTTCACTTAGCCTTATATCACCTAACACGTTTCCTTTGCTCCTTTACCAACCCAGCAGTTGCTGCTGTAAGATGACTGGGGCTTGTTTTTGGGGTTTTTTTTGAATCTGTATCTTCCTTGGCAAAATTACAACAGACACTGCAAAACTCTAACTTGAAAAGTAGTTTACTAAATGTATGTGTTTCATTGCTTGCCTCAAGGAAAACAGAAACATACCATATCATGTACTATCCTAGCACAGCTTTCTCACTTGCTTTCAAGCATTCCTCCTAAGTTCAGTTTAAAATTTACTCCATATCTGAAATAACACTAACATAAACCTTTCAAAACAGCTTATGGTTCAGACATTAAGAAATCATTTGGATTCTCTTGAAAACTCTCTTCTTCCATACAACTTTGGAACCTTTCATGAACTAAAGGTGAACAAGAGCTGTTTTAATCTTTACAGGTGGCTAATGGTTATTAAAGGCAGTAAGGGATTGCTTGAGAATTGGACTAGTCATGCAGTTTTCCAAAGACTGTCTTCCTGAAATAGCAGTCTGCAAAATGAATGTGCATATCACACTTACTGTAACGACTGCATAAGCTTTTCTTTTAAGCCACTTTGCTGGAATTTCAATGTGAAATACTTAACACCAACATTTGCTCTACAACTTAAATCTGTTCTTCAGATGACATCTGCTTTTGAATCCTTGTTATTCTTGGTCATTTTTAACAAACATTATGACAAGTATCAGAAAGCACAGAGAAATTCTAAGCCATATAATAACTGTTTCTTCTGTTTTCCTGCATACAGATAGTCTAAAAGTACTGCTAAATACTGCTCATTTGCTTAATGTTTACTTTTCACTCAGGCTTGAATACAGTAATTCTTGCTTTCTGCTAGCATGATCTTAGAAGAGACTGAAGACTTAGACTCAAACAAGATACATACACTGAAATTTAGTTAGGATTTAGATGACCAATTCCAAAATTGCAATCTCTACTGCTTCTATTAAATACCTGCATTGGTCTGGGACTGTTTTACTTCATGGGCTCTTCAAGTTTTTTGTACTAACACCCCTAAGGTAGCTAGAAGTTGATGCTATATAAACACTGAAGCACCTTATAAATCTCAACCAAGCTGAAAAACCAAATCATTTCTTATGTTAGCTGCCACAGAACCACAGCTCCTTCTCTTCTTGCCAAGGGACCTTGATTTGGTAGAGGTTCCTAGGACACACTTCCTAAACTGGGCTGTACAAAAAGGTAGCTGCTTTATTGGTAGCTGCTTCTTTCTATTACAAGATGGCTAGGTGTAGCCACTGCATATATCAT
This sequence comes from Hypocryptadius cinnamomeus, assembly GCA_013400635.1. NCBI lineage: Eukaryota > Metazoa > Chordata > Aves > Passeriformes > Zosteropidae > Hypocryptadius > Hypocryptadius cinnamomeus. Next base: position 64,569 of record VYZP01053224.1, read on the forward strand.
TTTCTTCCCATTTCCCCAAGCTCTTCAAGCAGTAGCTCAATGAACACTGGGCCAAGGTATGGGAAGCTACAAGGAGAGTGAGTGAGGGGTATTAAAAATAATAGCATTCTCCTCCAAAATTGCTCAAATTCCCAGGCCTCAGTCTTCTTTTTTAATGATGCTCTGGGACACATGGAAAAAAAAAAATCATTAATACAGAAAGAAAAAAAGAAGTTTGATTCTCTGAAAAGCATAAAAAACTTCTACTGTATAATACACACAGGCCCTAAGCATATTAGAAAGATAAAAGAGTGCCTGGGAATGTCTTCAGGCAAGCAGTACAGAATAGTTCACATCCACACTAGCAAACTTTCCTCTGCTTTTGAGCAGGCTGGCTGCAGGCAAAGTATTTGTTGGAAAAAGCACTTGGAACAAGCTAACTCATGAACTGAGCTTGGAAAGCATTTGAGGGTTGTCCAATTACCAGAACTGTATTCACAAAACAACAGTGCAGATGAATTCTCTTCTGAAACAATTTAAGGCACTGTTTAATGTCCCACATATCTGGCCATGTAGTATCTGAAATGGAACTGAAACTGAGAACACTTTGACTTTCCCTCCCTCAACTTCTCACCTAAGACTAATGGTTAGGCAGTGGCTACTGTCATCTTAAGTCACATATCACAAAAATTTTCCTTAAATACTCTTTTCCAGATGACCCTAGACTACTTGGGAAAAACACTCCCTGATCTTCAGACTGACTTTTGTTTGTCAAGAATAGTTTTTGAATAAATCGACTTCTCTGTTCTAGAAATTACAACATTTATCATAAATTTTTCACAATACAAATAATTCAGAAGAACTAGTGAAATTTTCAAAGGCCTATCAAAAACTTTGGAAATCCAGATCTAAGTCACTTACACCCGATATAAACTGAAGTTACTGAAGCAAGAAAAAATAAACTCATCATCTGGAAGCTCTTAGCCTGAAGCAAATACCAGTAGAACACAGTTCTTTGAATATCAAGTTAGTTCTTTTGAACTATTATGTTTAAATTTACTTTCAGTATGTTAAAAACTGAAATCCCAGTTCACATGAAGTGCAGTATCTCATCAAATTAACAGAACCAATCCCAAAAGTCCAAAAGCTTTATGGACTCCAAGTACAACTGGCTGTCAAAGGGACTTGTGTTTCCCTGAGAATACATTGCTTATCAAAATTAGACTGAAGTTCTTAAGTTTGCTAAGCAGTTCTGAAAAAATTGTTCAGTGTAATTTTGTCACATCAATGCACTTTGTTTCTTTTCACTATCTATTTCTAGAGATAGTGAAATTTCCCCCTAATTATTAGTGTTGCTTAGGCAATAGAATAAAAAAATGTTAAAACAGCTTACTCGAAACTTCACTTTATAGTAAATATTCTAATATAAAGTGTTACTTTTTTTTTTTAGATAGCAACCAAATCATTAGTAACTATTCTCTTCACACAACAAATTTATGGAAGAAGTGTGCTTTTTTAGACTTTATGTACAAGTTCTGGCACTACTTACATTTCAATATCAAGATCAGAGATAACCCAGAAAAAAAAATCAGAAAGCAATAGAGGAATTTTGGGCTTCAAGTTATTTAGAAATCACTTTCTGCTGCTTTCAGTTATGAACAATATTAGATTTTAAGTGGTACATACCCAAAGGATTTCCTTTCTGTATTGGTAACTCCAGCTCACTGGAAACTGACACTTCACCAACACTAAATTTTGACAATTCTGTCCCAAGATATGTAACCTGTAAAAAGAAATCTAGATGGATAACTGATTGTTTTAATTGGTATTTTTTGGGGCTTTTTATGATAGATGTGGAAACTTCATTTTTCTTTTAAAACTGAGTTTATGCACTTGTAAGCCTAATCTGCATCTATCAAGATCAAGGAGAAATTATGCTAATTTGAATTCTAATTGAAAAAAAAACCCAAGCATAATACAGCCCATCTGTAATGCCCTTTAAACTCTGCCAGTATTTTTGCAATAGTCGTGCATGACTCCCTGATATTCAGTAAGTTTGCTCCTTTTTATTCAAACTACCTTTCAGCTTTCTCTATCAGTCTTAAACATCTTTAAAGCTACTCTTTCAAATCTCTTCTAGCTTACAGTATGAGCATTCCACATTCTTTCAACATTCATTATGAGTTCATCACTATACAGCTATGCAGCTACAGCACTTTCTTTGCTGCTCATTCATTAAAAGTGAGAAGATATTTAAAATTCAGGCTTGTACCCTCTTTTGCTTTAATAACAGTAAGGAGATCTGGATTAGTGAAAGTTGTTACAGCCATTCATTATTGCTAACTTTGGGACTCAAATCTGGCCTACCTTATTCCACACATACTTCCATGTCACAGAAATATCACTTCCTAGTAGATCTTTAACCCACTGAACTGGATTCTGTAGTATTTGTCCTTTACTGGTTCTGATCTTGCCATTCTTCAAGAGTGTAGCTTTATGACTAAATTCCTAAAAAAAAGAGCAAGAAACCATTTCAATTCATAAATTAACAAATATAAGATCTTTGAAACATGAAAAATGCCAAAGAACAATATAGCTGAAAAGCTGCAGCTAATTCTGTTTTTCTCTGGAAAAAAGTTAAGTAATCTAATGCCACTATCAAAAACTATATAAAATTATTTATTCCACCAGAATAAGACGTTTTAGCCAATCAGAGGACAAATATCTTATGTGTATTTGTCAGAACTGTATATGTATCTTAGTTCCTCTCACACATAACAAGGCTTTGAATAAATTAATGTGGAACAGTGAACTCAGGCACTTACATGAGGCAAATCTGTGCAACAAGAAACTGCTATATGAGGTACATGTATGTCAGAGTGCAGTTTCAGCAACCAGTCAAACATGAAACATATTTGCACAGAAATTTCACTTATATCAAGGGATATGACTCACATGTTTTAGAAGGAACCTAACAGCCTTACCTTATGCAAAATTAAGTATGAACAAACTTATTGTTAATGCCTCTTTCATAATGTTAATATAGCCCAGTTCTGCAAACATTTAGACCTCTCCAGAAGCACAGGTTATAGCTGTTTATAGTTGAATAAGTCATGGTTTTGTCATATCAGCCTCAGTTGACTAACACAGCTAAATAATGCAACAATTAGCTCTTGATCAACTCTGTTTGAACTTAGTAAGGTCACTTATCATTCACAAGGCTAAACAATCCAAGTAAGAGAATGATGCACCAGAAAATACTGAACCATCTCCTACCATATCCACTGGCTTGGGGTTGCTTTAAGACAATTAACCCAAATATTTCAATGAGCACTCAACTGAGTTAATAAGTTCACAGTTCATAACCTAGGTCTACAGCATTCAACAATTGCATTATGCCTATCCAAAGCTAACCTTAAGTAACAACTATGTATGAGCTGTACATTATTATCAAATACATCTCTATAATGATAAAGAAGGGAAATTTACTGATCATCTCTTTGCAATACAACAGACACTGGCTTCTAAATTTCAATTTCCATAGCACTGTCTTCCAAGACATAAATGAGTGTCATTTTCATCCTAGTAAAGATCACTGACTTTTCTACATGCCAAACACTAGTACTTGCAGCATTGGGTTATAATTCCTTAGGATCTATGTGCACCAAGCTGCTATCACAGACAACTGTCTTGAAAACTTACAGTAGGAAAACTGAATTTTTCATCCTTCCACTTAGTCATCTTGCAGTCCCAAGGAATATTGCATGTTCTTCAAAAAAAAGAAGCATGTCTCCATGTCTATCATATGGCCTGATGTACACCCTTGTGACTTACACTACCCTATGTTCCAGAACACAAGACCACACGAAATGGCAGCTCTCAGCAGAAAAGCATTCCTGAGATTATAGGTGTAGGAAAAGGAGTTCTTTCTACATTAACTAAACTGGTGAGTTGGCTGAAAAGAACTTTTCATACTTTTATCAATATGCTGCCCTGGAAATTAACTGGCTCTGTTGGTTTTGTACAGCTTGTTTTTATTGTAGCAGGGAGGGTCGGGGGGGAGCACAGAGGTGGCTTCTGTGAGAAGCTGCCAGAACCTTCCACCGTGTCTGGCAGAACCAGTCCCTGATGGCTCTGAGGATGGACATGCTGCTGACCACACCTGAGCCAATGAGAGATGATGGTAATGTCCCTGTGATAACATATATAAGAAGAAAATCAAAACAAAGTGGACACAGTTTTTCCTTGCCAGAGAAGAGGAGATGAGAACATATGAGAGAAACATCATGGAGACTCCAAGGTCAGTGGAGAAGGAGGGAAGAAGGTGCTGCAGGCACTGGAGCTGAGATTCCTCTGCAGGCCATGGTGAGACCATGGTGAAGCNTGCCGTCTCCCTTTGCTGTCAGTGGGAAGGAAGGAGGGGTTGGGGGAAAAAGGTGTTTTTTAAGGGCTTCTTTTTACTTCTCATTATCCTCCTCTGATTTTGTTAGCAATAAATTCACTTTGTACATCTAAGTTGAGCCTGTTTTGCCCTTGGAGTATTTTCTCCTGGTCCTTATTTCAACTCGTGAAGTCTTCATTAAATTTTTCTCTCTCCTCTGCCCAGCTGTGGCAGCGGAGAGCAACTGAGTGACTTTTGTGGGTGTCTGGCATTGGGCCAGTGTCAAACCATGACACTACCTCACATCTGGGAATTCAGTCAATGATTCCCTCATATACTCAATATTAAACCAGGCCCCTAGCAGCTGTTGAGAAAATCTGCTCTTTATTTGGAGGGACAGGGAAATGCTTTTGTATTAAAAAAGAAGGGTTTCTTTTTTTTTTTCAAATATGGTTCATACCATACTGTGTGCTTATAGAATCAGCAAACATGTAAACAAGAAATTTGCATGTATTCATGCCTATTACAGCACTACAAAATCCTTGATGTCACATTTTTTATTTGAGGCATTTGACAGTTGTCTCCAAGAATGACATTAAGTCATGACGATTACATCCCTGCTCCTTCCAGTATAAAAATCATGTAGATTTGCATGAAAATCAATGTAGATCAGCCAAAGATTCCACTCTGGTTCTAGCAATAAGAAATATTGCAAACTGGTAACGCAAAGCTAAACACAAGTTTTACTTAGGCAATATTCTGGGTCTTAAAATTATGGGCTGACAGAAGACTTCATATCATTTTCCTTTTAAACTCATGAACGGTTATCTATTACCAATGAATAAAAATATTCACTAGTAAGTGCTGAAGATGCAGACGAAACCATGAGAACTGCTGTTTCCTGTTTTTCTGTGTGGGATATTTTCATTATCCACTAATATTAATATTATTACTATTATAATTTCTCAACAATTACCTGCAGTTTGAATTCTAAAACATTTTCTCCAGGCTTTATCCTTCCCAATTCAAGCAGATCTATCAACTGATGCTTTTTCTTACTCTTCCATCCATATCTCACTTGTTTGTGTACCCATTCCTGATTACCATAACTCTGTGAAGATTTCTCACTGATATTTGCTGGACAGTCTGTATTTGAGGAAAGATTAGTAAGCATCAGGTTGGCATTAAATGAATTCTCACTACTCTGAAAGTCCATTTGCTGCAAGGTATTAGAGAAGCTGTTTGTAGATGCTAATAAAATTTTTTGCTGCAGCTGCTGTTGCTGCTGGAAAGCTTCTTTCGTATTCACATATCTGTGCAGATCCTCACGTGAAAGAATCTGCTTGCAGCCACTGGTTGTCTGATAGTCATTCTTATTGACAACAGTGCTTTGGGGTTCGACAATATATAATGCGTTGGTCACTGAAGTGGGATTTAAAGACCTATTTCTTTGTCCTACAATTGCTACACAATCAATGTCTTTTTGCTGTGAGCACTTTGTTGTAGCAGTGGAAATAGTAGGTTCTGAAGGCAATGTCATCACTTCTGCAGCATCTGTCAGCTTTGACATGTTGTCAAAGGCATATTCTCTTACTCTGTTTTCAGATGCCAAAGCATGATCAGAAGCCTCCTTGCTTGTAATTGCTTCTTTATTTGCTCCTGTCTCATCCAAGCAGATGTGTGGATGCTGGCTGCATTCCTGAGCTGAAAATCTGTTTTCTAAAGAGGCATGTGCTTCTACTCTGCTTCCATTAGGCCTGCTGGCACCAAGCCCCATACTAAATGTTACTCTATTAGGACACATGATTTCATTAGCATTAGTTAAACTTCGTCTTGTATCGCTTCCATGAAAAGTAACTAAGTTTGAGATTTGCTTCTCTGATGATGAATTGAACATTTGTTTTGTTTTTCTGTAATTTTTTAATTTCTGCACTAATTTTTCCTGGTTTTGGGCAACAGTCAACAGGCTCTTTTGCCTAGAAGCAAGGTTAACTACTTGTTTCCTTAGCGCACCTTTTTTAAATGATTCCACTGAAGCCCTGTAGAAAATAAAAAATAAAGACACTGGAGTTACTGTAAATACAAAATTAAAACAGTTAATAGACATAACTCACAAAGAACAAGAATATGTTTCAACATTTAAAATCTGCCAACATTTAAAATTTGAACAACATTTTTATCATGTATGAAGTTTGATGTTCAAATCCCAGGTTTATGAACAAAAAAGTGCAGAATCCCATAGTAGGATACAGAATTAAGATGAGGTGGGAATCCCATAGAATTAGAATATTAATCATAAAAACTTCAGAAATAGCCTTGCCTATACCACTCCTTAATTCACAGGATTTATACTCCCATACCACCTTTAAATCAAAGAATCAAAACTGTGCCTGTAGTATCATCAACTGCTTTTTTAATACCACAAATCGTAGCAGCACATTGAATCCCATGTCTCAACAGCCTACTTTGGAGCCTTCTAAAATGAGTTCAGGATGAGTTCTTGAAGGATGATACTAAAAGGATTTTTTTATGGTGTACACAACAAAAGATTTCATAAAGCTACCATTGTAATAATGGCACGTGACCTTTAAGTAAAGAGGACAGAACAGTTTAGGATGTTGCCTGTGTAATCTGGGAATGCCGCACCTTCATCAGACCCTGCTCCCAGATTGAGCCTCCTTCCTGTGAGACCCCTTTCCCGGGGGACTTTACCTCCTTTCTGCTGGAAGGGAATTCTTTATTTACCCCACTTTCTTTGGTACAAGAGCCATCAATTCAGCATAACACTATTTTTTCCTAATTCCCCTCCATGAGACAAGTGGCAACAAGGACAGAAAAAACACAGCTTGACAAGATTGTTGTCTGTACTGTGATACTGCTTGGTATCTCATGTGCTTGGAAGAGGTGTACCAGCAACATATCAACATACACTCAATCACTGAGTAATCCATGACAGCTATGGGCTTTTACACAGCCCAGTGAGGCAATCACTGAGTAATCCATGACAGCTATGGGCTTTTACACAGCCCAGTGAGGCAATCACTGAGTAATCCATGACAGCTATGGGCTTTTACACAGCCCAGTGAGGCTTCCACAGACTTTTCTAGCAGTTTTGGTCTGGGAAGTTTTGTTACCTTATTGCTATACAAGTACAGAAGAAGATGCAACTGAAGAGGCAAAGACAGTGTGACTAAAATGACAAAGTAACTTGCAGCCACTAACAAATATAATACTTACTTTCTGTTAATTTTTCTCAGGTAAAAGATATATCTTAGTACAGAAGATGCTAGTATCTATATCTAAGTACAGAAAAAGAACAATGTAAGTAGTGTCTCTCTCTGGGCCAACTAACTGAACAACTGGAAGATGGAAAATGTGATGATGCCTCCTGATCTTCTATGGCTTGTGTGACAACAGTTATAAGCCAATTAATTAAAAATAAGATGCTGACTATATAAATACTAAAAAGTAAATATAATGTGATTTGGAATATAGCTCATTACTACTGATGGACGGCTGTTACATTAGCTGCAGGATATCTGCAATACCCAGAAATATTTATCACTTCACTCTGGAACGCACTCTCAATCTCAATACTAGAAAACAGATAAATTGATGTAGCTATTAATTTTTCTGTCCTTGTTTCTTAACTCAGTCATTGTTTTGCCCACAAGGATGATTTTGAACTGTAACTTCTCATAAAATCCTTTTTAAAAAAATTATTTGTGTAATATGTGTATCTTACATTTTATAGCTGGCAAAATGGCTTGTGACAGAAATATTTCAGTCTCTTCGCTCAACGAGCCTTTATATTTTGCCATGGGACTACCTGAAAGCTTTACGCCGTTGCTTTTACATGACCAACCAAATCCTGCCTACAAAAGCAAGAATCGAAACATCCTCATCAGCTGGCCTAGAAGCATCTGTTGAATAGGATGCTACATTGCTAGGTGAGCACTTACCACATGACCAACCTTGAGTCCTTCTCAGAAGGAAGTAAAAAGGGGGCTTGTCAGAGCTAGTGTCATGAAGCTGCTAATTCACACAGTCCATGCTCACACTAAGATGAGCAATCCTAGCTGACATTTAAATTGTTCTCACAAAAATTGGATGTCTGCAAGCATGCTTCAAGCCATTTCTTTAAATGGCTCTTGTTGGCCATTGGCTGAACACTCCTAACCCAGGAGTGCTAAAGAAACAAATCAGAGTCAGGGACACTCCAAGTAGTGTCTTGAGTTGCTATTACTTTCCTCTATGATACTGCAAAATGAATGTAATTGCTCAGTGCCCCCATTTCCTAATTTCTGCTTAGGTATCATGGCTCCATGAGGGGAAAAGTCCTGTTTATCAAACCTGATTTCCTTTTAAAACAAGATAAACCACCTAGCTGATCAAGGAAAGCCAGGTGATGTAATCTTGGATTTCAGTAAAACGTTTGATACCATCTCTCACAGGATCCTTCTGGACAAAATGTCCGGACAAACACATCACACGATGCGTGAGCAACTGACTCACAGGTCAGGCTCAGAGGCTTCTAGTGAATGGGGTGACATCAGGCTGGCGACCTGCCACAGGGCTCTATGCTCTTCAACATCTTTACATCTTCACTAATAACTTGGATGCAGAACTGGAAGGGATACTAGGCAAGTTGGCTAACAATACAAAACTGGGAGGAGCTGTTGATTCCCTTGAGAGGACAGAGGGCCCTGCAGAGGGACCTCAACAAATCAGAGGACTAGGCAATCACCAACCATGTGAAGTTCAATAAGGAAAGGTGACGGATTCTGCACCTGGGATGGGGCAAGCCTGGATGTACGGACAGACTGGGAGGCTGGAAAGCAGCAACATGGAAAACTTGCCTGGTTGATGGCAAGTTGAACACGGTCAGCAGTGCCCTGGCAGCCAGGAGGGCCAGCCATGTCCTGGGGGCATCAGGCACAGCATCATTGTCCTGCTCTGCTCTGCACTGGGGCGGCCTCACCTCAGGTGCTGGGGGCAGTTCTGGGTGCCACAACAGCCTAACGTAAGGCTAGAGAGTGTCCAAAGGAGCACCATGAGGATGGTGAAGGGCCTTGAGGAGAAGCCATATGAGGAGCAGCTGAGGTCACCTGGTCTGTTCAGCCTGGAGGACACTGAGGGGAGACCTCATGGCAGTCTACATCTTCTTGTGAGGGGAAGAGGAGGGGCAGACACTGATCTCTTCTCTGTGGTCACCAGTGACAGGATGCGAGGTAATCGCCTGAGGTTGTGCCAGGGGAGGTTCAGGCTGGATATCAGGAAAAGGTTCTTCACACAGGGAGTAGCTGGGTACTGGAACAGGCTCTCCAGGGCAGTGCTCACAGCACCAAACCTCTTGTGTTTGGACACTGCTCTCAGGCACAATGAAATAGTGCTGTGCAGCATAGGAGCTAGACTAGGTGATCCTTGTAAATCACTTCCAACTCAGCATATTCTCNGGACAAACACATCACACGATGCGTGAGCAACTGACTCACAGGTCAGGCTCAGAGGCTTCTAGTGAATGGGGTGACATCAGGCTGGCGACCTGCCACAGGGCTCTATGCTCTTCAACATCTTTACATCTTCACTAATAACTTGGATGCAGAACTGGAAGGGATACTAGGCAAGTTGGCTAACAATACAAAACTGGGAGGAGCTGTTGATTCCCTTGAGAGGACAGAGGGCCCTGCAGAGGGACCTCAACAAATCAGAGGACTAGGCAATCACCAACCATGTGAAGTTCAATAAGGAAAGGTGACGGATTCTGCACCTGGGATGGGGCAAGCCTGGATGTACGGACAGACTGGGAGGCTGGAAAGCAGCAACATGGAAAACTTGCCTGGTTGATGGCAAGTTGAACACGGTCAGCAGTGCCCTGGCAGCCAGGAGGGCCAGCCATGTCCTGGGGGCATCAGGCACAGCATCATTGTCCTGCTCTGCTCTGCACTGGGGTGGCCTCACCTCAGGTGCTGGGGGCAGTTCTGGGTGCCACAACAGCCTAACGTAAGGCTAGAGAGTGTCCAAAGGAGCACCATGAGGATGGTGAAGGGCCTTGAGGAGAAGCCATATGAGGAGCAGCTGAGGTCACCTGGTCTGTTCAGCCTGGAGGACACTGAGGGGAGACCTCATGGCAGTCTACATCTTCTTGTGAGGGGAAGAGGAGGGGCAGACACTGATCTCTTCTCTGTGGTCACCAGTGACAGGATGCGAGGTAATCGCCTGAGGTTGTGCCAGGGGAGGTTCAGGCTGGATATCAGGAAAAGGTTCTTCACACAGGGAGTAGCTGGTACTGGAACAGGCTCTCCAGGGCAGTGCTCACAGCACCAAACCTCTTGTGTTTGGACACTGCTCTCAGGCACAATGAAATAGTGCTGTGCAGCATAGGAGCTAGACTAGGTGATCCTTGTAAATCACTTCCAACTCAGCATATTCTGTGATTCTGTGTTTTTGCACACATTTTGTATTGTTCACTACCTAATTTCAATGCTCACTGTGAGCACAGCAACTGATTAGTATGCATTAGCTAAATCCTGAAGTTCTTCTTTCATGTAACTGAAGTAACTGAAGCCAATACCAATAATGCTTCCAAAAAATCTGAATGAAAACCACATAGATTTACTTTTATGCCACTATACGCTCCTAACAACTTCTATCACTACAACTGCAAAGAATAGCTTTCTATGAATACAATCCCTGTATTCTACTTACCTGTATTTTTTAGCAAGGGTATCCCTCTCTGTTTTCTGGTTTGCAAGTATTTCATTCAAAGCATCTTGTATCTGAGACAGCCTTTGGATATACACATCTGTTTAATATTTTGAAATAATCAAAATTATGATGGCAATAAGAAATAGGAAATAATTTCATTAATAGCATTTTTAGTGTAGCAAATACACAGCCAAAGTATAAAGACACTGCTAGAGCAGTACCTTATACTGTAATGCATGCTGGTAGCTCCTTACAGTTGGAGCACTTTTAATGAAATTCTTATAGAAAGAATTAAATACAAGTTTAACTTTAAAAATTTAGCAAAAGTACTGGAAAATTTTAATGTACAAGTACCTTGTTTAGGAAATTATTAAGAGAAAAAGGAATAAATTAAAGAACTGCCTTATGGATGATAAGCCCTGAAAATTTTCAAGCTCTTTGTGTTGCAAGTAGCTACACAACATGACAATTATACTGAGGCTACCTGCAGAAGTTACACAATCTTAACAAGGTGCCTAAAACTTTCATTTGAAGTATTACGAAATAGCTTAATGAACCTATTCTGTTTCAAGTTGCATACAAAGGTAAAAGCATATCTGTCCCAGTTTTGCATCATTTCTAACTCATATTATAAAGTTAAATGATAAAGAAGAGCAATTACAAATTCTTCTTTATACACCCTATCTCTTAGACATATAACATGAGGGTTAGAAGTCACAACCAGAAGATACCACTGGGATAATTTGCTAAAATTGTAACCTAATTCCTGGAACTCTACAAGTCAATACAAGCTTTACATAATCAGGAAAAATGAGAAATTACAATATTAAATTGGAATTCGCAAAATGTTTCCCCAAACCTTCTTCACAGTACCTACCAGTATTTGCCTACTTAGTACTATGTAAATATTGCTCTTATTAAGGCAGTTCAATAGAAATTTTGTATCTGTTATTTATAGTAGATTACACTGCATGGAAATACCTTGAGAGTTTGGTCTACCTTCTTTTGTCTTATTTCAGTCTTGTGCCTCATCCTATGACTTAGTTTAAGAGGTGCTACATTACTGATGCTTTTGTCAGTAGTGGTAACAGATCACCATGTTAATTTCTCTCACACCCCTGAACAAGAGAAGTCTGATTACCCCTGAAAAGGAGAAGTCTGATAGTTCTTTTTGCTCATTCATGAAATTATACTGATGTCTGTGCACAGGTGTCTGTATGTTGTACCATCTACCTATTTGTCAAACATTTTTCAAGAAAACACCTATTTTAATTAACAGTCCATACCCATAAATTTGAGTTGGAAGCTATCCATATAATTCCATATTTCACATTTATTTTCAAAGGGATAAATTTGCTTGCAAATACCATTTGAAAGCCTGTATTTGGGAATATAAATTTAAAAACAAACCCTTTCTTTCTGTCAGGAAGCAAAACTTTCACGAGTATGAGATGCTTCAATTAAACAGCCCTGCCTAGATGGGCGAGGGTAGCTGGGGAGAGAGACCTTGGTCAAAGGCATTCTGGCAGCAAGCTATGCCTCTTGAAGCATCATGGCATGGATACAACAGACTTTAACAGTTACACAGCAGCAGCATCACAATCACCTGAGAAGTCACTGTCGCTTAGTAAATTCTTGAGATTAATCTGAAGTGAGATTTGATAGCCTAAGACGAATTACACCTCTGGGCATCAGCATCTCTGAAACTGCCCATCATTCACTCTGTCTGCTGTAAAGAATCCTCTTTTTTCCTCTCATAAATTACTTTAGACTTCTGGAAGTTTAGCCACACTAGAATGAAAATGCTGCATCTGCTACTTTACCTACAGACATAGCTGTTCTGGATCGTGGAGAGGCTCATGTGCTCATAATTGAATAATGCTGACAGAAGTATGCATTTTTATCTAATGATCCCTTTTTATATAATTACGTTGAATTGAGACACATGCCTCCAAGTGACATGCCTTCCTTTTCTGTCATAATATTTATTCCTGTGCAACAGAAAGTACTTCGGGAAGTGCCCACACCTGAGAAGTGTTATTAAAATCTTATTCTCTGAAGCTCTTTTTTACAGAGGAGATTCAAATATATTATGTGCAATAATGTTTTAAAAACAGTTATATTGCCAAAGATATTTACCCACTAAAAATAGGTGAAACACTTCAGTGTATGTCTACCTGCATCTTTTGAAGTTCTCAACTCAAATAGCAGCAGCTCTTCCTGCTTCTTTTCTGTATCCTGTATGGCAGCAACAGACTCCTGTTAACAAACACAGAAATTACCATAAGAAGTAGAGCCAAGTGCACCATACGAAACAGGCTATGATACATGGCCTACAGTTTAGGTGGGCTCAAGTAATTCCACGTTGGGGATTACTGTGTAAAGGCAATGGGGCACTGGTAAAACAAAGGTACATAGTGCCAAGAACATGCTCTGCAAGGGGCTGTCACAGCCTGGATTTGCATTCAAACTAGTCCATGCTCAGAGTCCTCTAGAAACCTCTGAGTGCACAGCAAAGACTGGACAGTGAATTTCACCATGACAGCATCATGTAGACAATGTAGACATAGGTTACAGACAACAGGAAAAGCTAACAATTAATGCAAAAATCTTTGTTGTTCTGTGCTAAGATAAACAGTATCTAAATATCTTCATTATCATGATGACAATTCATTACTGCTTCAAAAAGAACCACTCTGGAAATGTGATTAAAATACTCAGATCTCATGACCTTTTTTCCTATTTTTATAAACAATAAGAAATGTGTGTCAGTATTGACTACCATTTCCACAATAAATTTAAATGCACAGGAATTATGAACAAAGAGAGGTGATAATAAACATATTCATATATGTAAACCACAACTTATCTACTATAACTCTCTGCATGATGCTGTTTTTACATACATTTCAATGGATTATTTATTTAAATCATATTTATATGTTTTTCAGTCAGCAAATGTCACTATGCAGTTGAACACCACAGAGAAGTTTAACAAAACCATCATCTATACTTACCACACTGTATTTCTCATGTTGTGTCTCCAAAGCTGCTTCATCATTTTTATAGCAGTCGTAACAATGACGTTTTGATTTCCCCTCTCCACAATTAAGAAAAAATAAATAAAATTTAAAATTAATTTGCAGGAGCATCATAGGCTGGATTAGCTAATATAGGTTAAAAAGATGCAATGGCAGATCAACTAATGAAAAGTATCTTGTGTATGCAAAAGAGGTCAAATTTAGGTAGCATTTAGAAATGAAAGCTATTGCTTTCAAAACTACTCATTTCTCTTCCTGTGAAGGGAAATATGGATAATAATGAAACCCTGAATATCCAAATATGTTCTTTTTACCTCATTCTTTCAGAAAAAACAAAACCCATTCACACATGCTATTTTCTATAAATAAATAAATAGCATTCAATAGTTAACAGAATTAAAAATATCAGTGTCATACTACTTGAATGTATCATTTTTCCTTAAGACTATGGGGTAATCCTATGATTTATATTACAAAACTAACATACCAGTAACTTCAACTTCAGTTTGAACAGGAAGTACAGAGTCTATAGCACCATACGACTTCAACAGTTCTTTCATTTCTTCACCACAAGCTTGATCCAAAGCACTTTCTCCTGAACCATCCCTCTCATTGGGATTTGCTCCATGTTGCAGCAGAATCCTGGCTGCCTATTATGCATTTTTGTTATTTGTACGGTGGTAATTCTTGTTGTGGACTTATTATACAACTACATGTGTTACATCTAACATACATCACAAATAATACAGGTTCTCTAGTTACTCAAGAGAGTATATAAGTAAATAAGACACTCTACAATCATTATACTTGCAATCCAAATTAAACAAAACAAATAACTGGCTATTATCAACACAGATTTCTATCCTACATTTCTTACATTTTTCCATTAAAATACACAAATAACTCACAAATTTTCACAAAACATGTAATTTTTACAGTAACAATTTTATGATTTTATGGTTATACAGGACAATTACAAAACACCACGTATCTAAACTAAAGGGAGCTGATCAATTGCATTAAGACTCAAGTGCAGAAATAGAAGTGTATTTTTTTCTTTAACATTGGTTTAGGTTTCATGGACTGATAATTTTTTTCCTAATTCCAAAAAACTTGCAAGTTTGCTTAATCACAAATGTGGAAATCAGATTAGTGGCATCAGTGGAATCATCTACACCCTAAATTCAGATCATATGAAAGTACTGATGAGGTCAGACCTCAGATGGTAAAAGAA
>VYZP01053226.1:11035-44469 GCA_013400635.1 Hypocryptadius cinnamomeus
GGAGGGCTTAGTTGGCAAATAAAAGATGAAGAATTAAGCAAATTTGGTAAAATAACTTTCTGATGTGGTAAGTAAAATACAGAGGTCTGTTAAAGGGAACTTAAAATGAACCATAGCCTTGTGCCCACACTGTTCTGATTAAAATGCCAGCTGGAGTGTCTGAGAATAGATAGACAGCTTTGCACCAAACACATTAAAAGAAAGGGTGTATGAATATGCAGAGGTAATAGAATCTCTGTTCTGAATTTTTTCAGTCTGTGAAGCCATGGAAGAAGTAATGTTGGCATTATTACAGTATTCCTGTAAAAGACTGGAGAAGGAACAAAAATATAAGTACTTACATAGTCTTCTTTTTAGAGGCATATAGCACAAATGTTCTTTTAAAAACAAGTCAGAAAATGGACAGCTTTGTTCAAAAACCCAAAGAGAGGTAGGTTAAAATATTGTTGTATAAATCTGATCATTTGAGATGTACTGAGAAAACAACAATGTGACATGAAAATTACTTCAGAAGAGAAAACGTAAAGGGAACATGAGTTGTTTTGTAGAAATCCAAATTTTGCAGAGATATGCTTGTATCTCAGAACACCAAACTGACTTTCTCTTTGGGTTCCTTGTCATTTTATTCTTGTCAGCTGACAGGCTACTCAGGGAGGTTGTGGAATCTCCAGCCCTGGAGATGCTCAGAACTCACTGCACAGTTCCTGAGCAAACTGATGTAATGTTGAAGTTAGTTCCTCTTTGAGTGGAGTCCTTTCAGATGCAAATTTTTCTATGTTTCTTTATATACGGGGAAAGTAAACAAACATAGTAAAATAGATTAATATTTTAAAAAACTTTGTTTAAAAAACCCAGTGCTTAGGTTGCTAATGTTATTAGTACTGTTTGGCTTTTCCTTGGGCTGTTGTTTGTTACTCTGTACTATGATCTTAAAAATCAGGGTGGGAACACACAGTGCTAAAACGAGCAGCCTGTTCTTGTCCCCTGCATTCTGCATTTGAGATTTAAAAAGCCTTATGGTGGACTTGGATCTGTGAGCTTCTGCAGAACCCATAGATAGCTTCCATGCAGTATGAGCAGTCCTTACAATGAAGCAGAAAATGAATGACACAGAAAAGCTTTAAACTCTTTTTTTCTTTCTTCCTGAGATGGTTTTAGTAATTCTTCCTGCCTTATGTGACTTTTGGTTTTAATTATTATTTCTCTTCCATGAAGTTTGGAGCCTGGTGACCAACCTGTTTACCCAAGAGTAGATGTTCAAAATGGAATGAAATATCTCTGAGAGTGATTAGAAAAGGGGGGAGTTAGAGGGAGACAGTGTTAGTGGTTCAGCTTCTTTCTAGAGAAAAAGAAAATAGTTGATATTAGCCCTTTAAGATACCTGTATGCTTTAAGATAAAAGATAAGTGAAAAGCAGAGCTTGATAAAAGTCTATAAATACCGGTAAACACAATTATGAGTAGAAAATTAATCTTTGAGGTTTTGCATTAAAACTTACATTCAAGAAATGTACCTTACTGTATAAAAACTAGACATAAGATAGATAATAGGGACTGAATGTAAATAGCTGAATTTATATGAGAAATTACTCATGTCAGGAGGAAAATACCCTTTTTCTATTTAATTGGAAATAATAATGTAAATTTTCATTTGGAATGTGAAGAACTTGCTCAGTGCTGCTCATGTTATTTGACATTTTGGCTATATTTTGTGTTAAAATGTCTTGCTATAGAGGGTACTTTAAAGGCTGTTTTGCTGGTAGTTGGAGACTGACCCACCACAGAGAAAGACACAGTATGCAAGTGGGACATCAAAACAGAGAAACAGTTTTTAAGGAAAGCACAGGTGTGGAAACCCACCAAATCGTTTGGTTTTCAGAGTGGTGAGCCTTCCCATCACCTCTCCTTCCACCATGACAGGACATCAAGAGGGATCCTGCTCCATGAAAGTGGAAAATTAAAAGTCAGAATATTCCCAGTCAGAGAAGCTTTCCTTGAGCATTCTTTCCTTCTGTTCATAATTGGAGCCAAGTGACTTTCCAACTTGTGCAGAGGTTCTGACTTAGATCCTCCATGGAGGGGTCTGAAGTAAGTGAGATGGAAAACCATGTAGATACAGGAAAGTAAATTATGTCTGTTCCAGACATATTTCAAGGTGAAAAAGATCAAAAACAAGTTCCTTTGACAGAGTTTGATCTTGTACTGTGAATGAAACCTTTATTTCAAGTGTGTTAAAAATTTCAGATTGTATGTCTTTTAAGTGAGTTTTAAACAGAAATCATCACAGAATTCACCAGTTACATATGACTAGGCAAACAATTCTGTTCCATGAAAGCACAGATACTTCAGGTTCATGGGCAAATTTTCCTGTTATATACCATTTGAAAGTTGTTTAACTGTCTGGGTATATATGTGTTTTGAGACAATTTTAAAGGCAGGAAATTGTATTTCAAGAAATATTTGAATAAGAATGTTACCAGATACAGCAGCCTTGTGTTGTTCCAGTGAGATGGATGCATTCCTGGGAGTTTCCCTTAAGCAAGCAGAGCTGTCTGATTGCATAGAGTGTGCTTGGGCTGGTGCTGGTGTGCAGACTGAGTGCCTGATCCACTGCCAGCCCTCCTAGGAGCCCCCCTCGGGCCAGACAGCTGCTTGCTTTTCCTTGGGGGAACAAGTTCTTCTACACTTTTGAAGTTTTCAAAACTTGATATATTGTAAACTCTGCAATTTGCTTTTCGAAAACCAAACACCTTCTTAATGTTTATATTTCTGAGTAACTTTGCTGATTTCTGCCCCCATCTGTACATCCTGCTTTGAGGCAGGGGGTTGCAGAGCCTGGTCTGAAGCCATGATTTTGTTCCAGCCAAGCAGCATGGGTTAGGCAGGGTCCCAGTACTGACACTGCTTGTCATCTCCATGCCATGGCACACAGACTCCTGGAAGTTCGTCAGCAACGGTCTGTGGCTTTGAAAGTAGAAAATCACAGTGTTCTCAGACAGAAGT
This sequence comes from Hypocryptadius cinnamomeus, assembly GCA_013400635.1. NCBI lineage: Eukaryota > Metazoa > Chordata > Aves > Passeriformes > Zosteropidae > Hypocryptadius > Hypocryptadius cinnamomeus. The sequence goes on from VYZP01053226.1 coordinate 14,038, forward strand.
TTGTAGGTGATGAAACACAAGCATATTGGATGCCTGTGAACTGCAGATGGCTCTGATAATCCTCTTATGTATTCTGTCACTCCAGTTCCTCCCCAGTTTTGTGTCCTTAAAGCCAGCCTTGCCAGACTCAGGTAACCAGAAGCCACCTGTGATGTTCCCAGTAAATTTGTGGGCAGTGGTAAACAGAAAAGTTTTTGGGTTAAAAAATCCTTTCAGCCACCGCTTCCTTTTCTGTTTTCTTAGAAGAACTGCAGCAGTGCTTATCTTGCACATTTCTACAATTTCTAGTGCAACTTTCTGGTTTTAGTTACACAGATTATTTCTGGAATGTAGTAATTGAGCAGCAGAAGAAGCCAGAGATATCCTGATTATGTGCCTGAAAGGATGTTCTAAACAGTACTTTTATATGTGCGAGATGCTCACAGGTTTTATTAGGTTTTCTGTCTGTTAATTTCTTCAGATAACTTCATGAGGAGCCAACACCAAAAGACACTTCACATTACTTTGCATAGAGAAATTACATTTGGAGTATTTCCAGTGATTTTCTGTGTTACAAATTGTAACTTGCAGTTTTTACTAAGTTTATAAGATTTTTTTTCTCCCTATAATGAAATATGAGGTAAAATAAAGGAAAAAGTTTTGGAGTGGACACTCTAGTTACCTCGAGAAGAGCAAAGGGAAAGCCATAAAGCCTTCTCTAAAGATGGTGAGGTCTTGAGCCATTTTTGTAAGGACCATCTCAAGTTTATTTATTAGCCTTTAAAAATTTGGTACCAAATTAAATTTCTCTAGTCTTTTTCTTAGTTCCTGTTCAGTTGTAGAGTGTGTCTGCAGCTTCTTAGGATTTGTATTGTGTTTTATATTATGCCTCACTAGGTAATATTTGGTTTTTGTCTTGGGCTAAGTATTGCCCCTTCAACTTGAGTGCTCATCTTCTCTCACAAAGCAGGTCTAGCCCGTAGCAGTGTTGAGAGAAGACTTGGCCAACACAAACTTCTGTAAAAGACTGCAGCCAGTCTTACTTTTTCCTAAAAAACAAACTGTATAAACCAGGAAAAAGCTATCCTGCCAATCCAGCCCAGTTCTGTTCCAATGTACTCTGAGGAATCCCTCTGGCAGTTCATTTTCTGTGGCCTTTTTGCCTCTTGGTAGAAATTACATGAACTAACTGGAGATCATTAATCCCCAGTCAGATTTAGGAACTGTCACTGGTAGCTTTGGGGGTTTTTTATTAGTAAGGGCATAAAATATCTCAGAATTTTGAGTAGCAGTGTTCATTTAAGAGGAGGTTTGGAGGTAACCAAGTCCCACATACCAGACTACCAGAGCTGGATCTAAATTCCTGTGCAAAAAGCCACATAGATACTTAAGAAGAAAATTGCTCTGCTCTGCATTAGGTTTAGCCACAGGCAGCAACTGGACACTAATCAAGAAGGGTCAGTAACTCAGTCGTCTTAAAAATCCAGCACATCCATGTTCAGATTGTTTAGCCTATTGAATTCAATTACTGGCTTTTCTCTGGCATGCCTAAAACAGATCAGTGCTACTGATTCTCACACCCTTTACCTGGGGGCAGCTTAGGTTGTTTCTAAAACAAGAATTGAAGGTAAGAGATAATAAATGGGTAACTGGGCCCTTTTACTTGAACTTTCTGAAGAAGCTCCCAAAAAGAAAGTTCCAAAGCTACTTTCCCCTTCCCTTAAAACCTGTTTATGTCATATGTGAGAATAGAAACTAAATGAATGGAAATTTGACAGGGAATAGGAGAATGGTTGTATATGATACTGTTGAACTACTTGCCCAGATGAAATTAGAGTTAGATTAATTTTTAATCACTCTTTTATAAATGTCTAGATTTCCTTTTTTCACTTCTGTGGCTGACAGTAAGTCTGGAAAATATTTCACCATTCCTTCACCCACTTCTCTGTTTATTTGAAGAATAACGTAATTCTTTGTCCAAAGCCAAGTGTACAGTGCTGCTCTGTATACAGTCCTATAGTTTTTAGCAGAACATGTCACTAAAAGAGTAACCTTCTGTTTTCAAAAAGCATAATCTTAACAAGATGAAGCTTACAAGTATATTCCATTGATTTATCTTAAATATTTTTCCAAACAGAATTAATATAAGCAAGGTCAAAATCAGGGAATTACAGTAAGTTTAAAGAAGCTTAGATCAATTTTGCTTAATTTGTTTTACAGAAACTGAGGTTGTAACCACTTTATTTTAAATTTTAATAAGCCATTCTTCATTTCACTAGGAGTACCTAAATGCATATCAGATAACTTGATTTAAGGACCGTTTTTAAAAATTACAACAAGTGCTAGTTTTATGCAGAAAAAAGCAAACAAGTTGCAGCTGAGAACCACAAAATATACATCTTAAGTTTTGTTTCTGCATAAAAGGATTAGTCACTATAGCTGTGCTGTCACAGCAGTATCACCTTTTCTTACTCTTGTTACAGAATGCAGCTTCTGTTACTGTGGTTTGTTCTCCAAGCAAAATAAATTATGCTTGTAGAACTGCTTTTTAGGCAAGACAGCAGTCTGCATGAGAACAACACCAACATGCAAACAGTTCTTGTGCCCCAAGCAGAGGAATTGAGGGTTTAGAATAGGCCACAGTGTGATTTGGAAATTTAGTGATAATTGAATTAGCTGTTTCACTGATTATTTTACCAGAGGCATAGAGCTACCATGGGATAATAGGTACACCTTGAGTGGAAGAATGATTCATCTCCCCCCTCCCCTCCCCAGCACCAAACTGTTGATGTTTGAGTATAACCACATAATTTGGTTTTCCAGGAAATGATAGCAATGTCTGATCCTTGGGTTTTGATTTACTAGTGTTAGTGAAAAAGATTAAATGTGTTCAGAAATCCCCTTTAGCTATAGTCCACTTACCTAATAGCTATTGACTTCGGCACAACTTGCAAAGTTTTCCTGAAAAATACATATATTCCTCTTGTTTTGGAATTTACAGTAAATTTTGTGTTGAAGTTTTTCTGTAAAACCAAACCCTAAATACTCAAAATTTCATAGTTTATTCGTAAAATAACCCTAAAATGTGTGCCAGATAGACAACAGACTTCATGTTGTGTGTATTGTGTGCTAATTTTAGACAAAACCAAATTGTTTGGAACCTTTTGTTATAAGAAAAGGCTAAAAGCCACCTATTGCCCTTAATAAGTAGATATGAAAGATGAGCCATAGAACCTTTCTGTGTGAGCAGACAACTGTCATCAGTTAGCAATAATTCCACATTCCTGTGATGGTGATTTCCAGAATTGTGGAGAAGAGCATCACAGTAATACAGATCAAGTGTACCTGCCAGCACAGAGTAATGGGATCAGAGTGGCTGAAGGCTAGTGACTAAGTGGCATGATCAGCCCACAAAATCTTTTCACTAACTGGTGGTCTGTCATCTATTCAAAAGTGTTGTTTGTAAACTCCCTAAATGAGACCTTTATGAGCTAGTGGATATTGCTTGTTAAGTACTTTAAAAATTAGGGGTAGGTTAGAAGTACTTTAATACCAATTATTTCTTTGTTCTAGTTTTTCAGCTAAGTTTGGAGAGATTTTATCCTTGTTGTTTCTTAAAATTCTTGAAACTTGTATATGAAAGTCAGGGAGAGCTTCTATAGAACTACACAGTCATGCTGAAGTCTCCTTCAGCCTTTTGGGGAACACTACACTGTTCAGGAAACAGGATGGGGGAAAGGGGGAAAAAGGCTGTTAGATAAAAAGCTAACATAGCAGCCACAGACCTGAAACCCTCTGGGGTGAGTTACTCTTAAAACATATTGATAACTGTGAGTCAAGACCAGTACTTTTTTGGTTTTGTTTTTGATGAATAACCTATGCAAATGGGAATCCTACTAGACAATAAATTTTTCAGGTAATACAAAGTGTTGCAGAGACTGTGAATAGAAGAGATGGATGTGCCTTTCCTACAGGATGATTATTAATTTTAAGGGGGTCTTCATGCATCTGGAGTGCTTTCATTCATGGAAGCAGTAAAATCTTAACAGAATTGTAAGTTTATACTCTTCAAATTTTACTCTTGTACCACATTTCTCATTTCAGTCACTGTATTAGCCTGTGGCATTAGTTAGCCTTAAGGCACCAGCCTTTTGCAGTGCTGATGCAGGAGTAAATCCTTTCTGAACACTCCTTGTTACTGCTGCTGAGAGTGCAGAAATTCCAGGGAACTCTGGCTCTCTGGGTCATGTGCTCCAGTGGTGAGATGATTGCCCGCAGGTGAAGAGAAAATTGCCGTTTGAGACAGAGCTTCCACACCAGGTGTGCCTTGCTGAGTCAAGAGCAGGTATTGACAGGTCACGTACTGTGCAGCACTGTCTTACTCCTCAGCAGAGGCAGGTTTGAAAGCATTAGCAGTCATTAACACAGGCTTGCAAGCACACAAATGTCTGTAACAGTTCCATGAGATTTGGCTTCATAAAACTTGTTTTGAAAAGTCTCAGACTATGCAATGTAACAGCAAAGCAGTGTGAGTAGGGATTGTTTGTGGAGAAATGGCTATCCAGGGTTTTTGAGCTTGAAAGAAGATAAGGTCATGTTATCAAATGCTGTTTATCAGCAGCATGTGATAGAAGAAACTAGGGAGGTGTGTCACTTCTTTTGGAAGAAGGAACGGCAATGTTGACTACAAATTATATTGTTATAGCTAATCCCAATGCATTTAGAAGTTCTAAGAAACAAAGTCATTTGGATTAAAATACATAGTTTTGAAGATGTATTCTGAGTCATTAACAATGAAGAGAAATTATTTTTTAAAACATTGTCTGGATTGTAAAATAACTGCTGTACATATAGAATTGACAGAGGCATATATTGCTCTACAGCCTTACCTTTATTATTTCTTTGAGGTTAGTAATGCTAACCTGTCTGTTGTAAGATGCTACAAGGTTTTAGCTTGTTTGCCTAGAAATAAGATGAAGTTGTCCTGTATATTTTTGAAATCAAGTTAGTTGCACTATTACATGGACTAGTGATTACTTAGATTTGGCCTTCATAGAGTAACACACACTTTATTTTTTTTCTGAGGCTGTTTTACCTCCACAAAGCATTGCTAGGCAAAGGGAAACATCATTACTGGAATGTGCTGACAAGAATTTAATAAAGATGGAGCTGTGCAGCAAGTCTATTCAGAATTGATTGAAATAGATATTCACTCCAGGAGTTGAGAGTTTAGCACATTTAGCTATTGCAGAGAGTCTCTGTCCTGTCCTTCTTCACAGGAAAAATACTCTTGAAAGAGGATATTTCACATCACACTGAAAAAGAATATTGAATATTCTGTAAAGTGGGGGGTCCCATCATAGTTGCAGATATGCAAGTAGGTCTTTTTGTGCTGTTAGTTTGTGTTTGCCATCTGAGATGCTCAGAGGCTGAGGTCATAGCTTCATGAGCATTTTTTCTGGCAATAAGGCTCGGTTTTAAGAATCATCCATCAATTTTCCCGCCTCTCCTTCTGCTTGTGTGGCAACAGAATGGAGAATCACAGAACTGACCTAGGTTAAAGACAGCCTTGTTTTATGCAGCTGCACAAAGGGGTGTGTGTATGCTGGAGTTGGTTGGAGTTGCTAGGGAAGCACATGAATGCTCACCAAATTTCAGTATTAATTAATGGTACTGAATGGTGCCAGCACTACACTCTGCAGTGCTTTTCAAAACATAACTGTAACTCCAAAATCTGCAGAGACACTGAAGAGAGAATTTACAATGGCAAGCTTTAGCCAAAGGACACAAGCCTCTTCAAGTCATGTTTAAAGTCCGTAAAGAAAGGCAGGACTTCTTCATGTTCTAGGGTTTTGTTTGACCTCAGTCTTATTTCATGAAGTGGAGTACAGAGCAAAGAAGTTACTGTTTTCCTGTAAATGAGAAAACTCTCACAGTCTATTGGTTTTTTCAACGAGCTGGCATCCGTATCAAAAGACAACATTTATATGAAAAACATTAATTCTGCAGAGTTTTGGGAAGCTCTCTACCAGTTATAGTGGGGACCACTAAGACCTTTTTGTTTTCCATCACAAAAGCTGATCCTAGGAGATGGACATATGTGCAGGTTTATCTGTTCTGTAAATTTCAGTGGCTGTGGATTGTCAGCATTTTACATCAGCTGTATTTCTCTTCTGGTACCTGTGAGTATGGATAAAAATTGGGAGAATTTATGGAATCACAGAATGGTGAGGGTTTGGAAGGGACCTATGGAGATCATCCAGTCCAACCCCCCTGCCAAGGCAGGGTCCTCTAGAGCAGGTTACAAAGGAATGCATCCAGGTGGGTTTTGAGTGTCTTCAGAGAGAATCCGTGACCTCCCTGGGCAGCTTTAATAGATTTAAAAGCTGTAGTCAGAGTTTAGGACCAGCTCTTCAATGCCTTTTACTCAGTAGTAAAGTATTTGTTAAGAGAGAAGCACTGAGAGGCCTCCTGTAACAAATGGGTTACTGATTTAATTTGCTGAGTATTTTACCTAGAACTCACAGAACTGTCTTAACATTTTTTATGTGGAGTATAAAAATGTTAGTGAGACAAATATTTTTTACTTATTTTGGTGGCAGACAGCTGCTGCGCAGACTAATGTTGCATATTTTCAGTGAACCCATAATAGTTTGCATTTCAGCATAGATTGCAGAGACATTGATTCCCACATTCCCCCATTTCCCTTTGTCTTGGAGTCTCCTGTCACTATACAGCAAAGCTTTTTTTCCCCAAGAACGTTACTTTAAAAATAAAAAGAAGAGGAGAAGCAGCTACGTGAAGTCTTGCCTTTGGGTGAATTTCTGAACTGTCTGTTCTAGGAGATAGCATTTCCTTTGTTCCAAGAGCATAAACTCAGGCCTTTGCTGAGCACAGGCAAAAGCGCTGCCATCAAAGAAGAAGACTCTCACATGGATTTGTGTCACTTATCAATGAGCAGTTACCCATTGATGCTCACAAGTGGTTCATAATTCTCTCTGAGTAGACAGCATTTTTGTGGGTTCATATTCTTCGTCTGACAAAATGCCTATAACACTTCTGCCAAAGGCAGTGTTTTCCAAGGCTTAGCTTTCCTGGTGCCAAGAATTCTTCAAAAGCAGTCCAAAAGCCAAGTACTAGTGGGCATAAAAAGCCTACTGTGGCAATAGAAAAGGCTTTAAAAACTTTTGTATTTGTTCATACAAGTGTTTCAGTGTGGAAAATCCTGTCTTTAAGCTTCATTAACTTCATAAGACTGCAAACTAAGAGTCCGGTGTTTGATGCATTTTTATGCATTTAAATTTTAAGACAATGAGCATTAAAGTTGAAATGCAGATTACAAGCAAGCAAGGAAAAAAAAAAAGATTTTCAGAACAAAGTGCTGTGAGACCTGCAGCTCTGCAGCACTCCAGCATAACCCTAGATGGAAGTTTTAAGGGAGCCATTCATAGAAAAATGGAAAATCCTTTGAGCTATGTACAAGAGAATGGATTGGTCTCTAAAAAGAAAGAGTAGTAACTATAAGCTGCAAGACAAGGATGTCTTTGCCATGCTGCATTGCCTAAAATCTTCCAGCACTGTCCACCTGTCTAGGATGGATGGAGTGATAAAACTTCTAAGTCACTGCTGAGAATTTTTCAAAATCTCATACTCTACAAACAGTTTGATATAATGAAATACCTATTCTGGCATGCAGGGTGAGATCTGAGTAATAAAATATGGAATGGCAGAGAGGCTGGAGCCAGAGGATGTTTAAGATCCCTTCTGACCCAAACCATTCTGATTCTATGAATATCCCCAAGTACCGAAGTCTGGGATTCTAGGAAATGTGACTTGGCTTCCCAGTGCACACCAGCCATCAAACATTGAGTACATTCAAGTTCAACTTTAAGCAAGTATGTAAACAACATATATGGTGCTTGCAGCAGTTCTGTCATGCACAAAAGATACAAGTCCAAATGTTAATACAGAATATGCTATTTAAATGGGGAACAGAGCAGCTTTGTGATTCATCATAGCAGGAACACTAGTCTTCTTTATAGTTGTTCTGTAAAATTCACACAATTTTATATGCTACTCTTGAAATAACACAAACTGAATTCCAGACTTGCTTTCATGTGAGAACCTATGGGCTCATATGAGAATTGTGTGGATGATTTCACTTTGCAGTGCTATTGCTTGGCAAATTCTAAAACTGCAGCACAGGACTAAACAAGTGTTAGATTTCTGTGTGACATCTCTATAGCCATCTAAGCTCTCAGTCTTTAAAGTAAGCTGTCTGCTTCCATTGCTGTCTGCTTTTCATTTCCATTATTGAGCTGAATTACAGATAAAATGTACCACCTTTGGAAATTTAACTTGGTTACTGTAGTGGTTTGCATGTTTTCTTGTGTGCCAGAATTTTTCATTCAACTTCAGGGCAATTCTGGCCCTGTGTTCCTTTAGATGTCTCTAAGACCTTTGTTAATACCTGTCTTGTTGAGTCCTGTGAGGTCCCCAAGCTGCTTTGCTGCACACGTGAGAGGAGCAGTGGGGAGCGTTGTGTTCCCGCAGGCTGCGGCTGTGGGTGGGATGGGGGCTGCGAGCGGCAGCCGCTCCACGCTGGGTGAACACCGGGCGTGTCCTGGGCACCTCAGAGACCCTGACCTGCACTGGGGGTTTGGGAGTGACTGGGCAGAGTCCAGGGTGTGCAGCTGCTCTGCAGGACATGGTAGGGATTTAGATGTGCATCTAGTCTGCAAACTCAGCATTCTAAAAGCCATAAGCTGGTCTGAGCTGTGTAGTTTCAGGAAGAATGTGCTTCCTGCAGCCGGTAGATGTGTGGCAGGCAGGCAGGGAGAGAGATGTGCCAGAATAGGAGATCACAGAGGGTTGCAAACAGCAGTCTGCTTCTATCTGAATGTTATCCATATCTGTCATCTAAGCAAAGGGGATTGCAGAACTTTTAAGATTCAAATTAGGGTTTTTTTAAAACATCGGTTTCAACTATTTTAGTAGTGTTGTGTTGGATTGTGCTGTTAACTAAAACTTACTACCTTATGCATGGATTATTCAGTTTTAAAAGTGGAGACAAATCAGTGCCCGTGTTTAAAGCCCTGTGAGACTGCGTTCAATTCAAGATGTTTTTTTGTTTTGCTTAGGAATGTAGGAGTGACCAACTAGTCCTGATGTCTGTAAATTCTTAGAGGTCTTAGTAAATTTCTTTAATTTGTTCTGTCTTGTTTGTGTAATCCAGAAAATACTCTTCTTTGTCAAAAAAAATTCACCAGAGTAAGGAAATAGATGAGGCTGCTACTACAGCCTTAAAACAAAGCCACTATAGTGCACATGCATTTCTTAAAATACTTTTTTTTTCCCCCCACAGACCTAAAGATTTTCGAAGGAAGTAATAAGAATGAAAGAAGTGCCATCAGGAGTGTTTCTTCTCCTTCAAAGAAAATTCTTCTAATATGGAAGCATCTGTGCGGCTCAGTCAACCCTTCTACACTGGATGTTTTTGACAGCTGTTAGCAAATTTGACTTGGCAAGATTATAGAAATTACTGTATTTGAAACAGCTAAGATTAGGTATTATCTTGTCAATGCTATCTGTACTCTGCATTGTATGATCTGGTATTTTTAATGACATTTGATTTGATACTGTTATTAAAGAATTAATACCTTTGTAATGAGTATTTGCATCTCATAGAAACAATACATTGACTACTGCTATGGAGTAGCTCACTGCTGACAACCCAGTGTAGAACAGATTTCCTTAAAGAGCTTGTTGAAATAACAGGCATTAAAGGCAGATAACAGAGATACTTTTCCTTTTTTCTCCCCTTCAGCCTCAATCTGATTTTCATTCAAGTCATAGGAACATGCCTTACCTGCTTTAAGGAACATATTGCAGAACAGAGAAGCATTTTTATTATGAAAACCAAACGAGGAAAGCAAACTTAAGTGTTGAATGATGCAAAAAATGTTTTAAAATTCACTTCACTTTTGCGAGCTGCTTGCCTGAAATTCCTGTCTGCTTTCCTGCTCTGAAAACCCTCAAGCCAAAGGTGTTCTCTAGATAAGTAAAGCACCTGTTGCACCTGTTGTTTTCTGTGTTGTAGGAAATGCTGATACATTATCTGCCAAATTTTACAATGTCTGGTGAGGAGAATTTGAATGTTCTACATCTGTTTCATACAAGCATCATACAGGAAGAAAACCTGTTGTTTATTTATAACCATATTTCATTACATGAAATAATGGTTTGATATTGGGCCTTTCTTTGGCATTCAGATGGGCTTATCCCAGGAAAAATTCCTATCTAGAGTGAATGTGCAGCCTTCACTTCCAAGTTAGTACACTGCATTAACTAGTGAAAGTATTTTTGAAAGGCCTAGGTTGCAGTAAATGCTCTTGTCTGTGTAAGAACACAGTACACAGTTTATTGGTAAGATCTCTGTGGCATCACCTGTTCATCATGTGCTGAATACTTCAGTCAGCAGCTTCAGTTTTTTAGGTGGTCTGGAAAAAATACGAGACACTCTTGATTATTCAGAGACTGGATTTTGGAGAATATCTTGACTGACTGGGTCTTACTTCTTTTGGCAAACATACAATTCCTGAATAGTATTTTTATAATTGGGTAGAGCAGAGAGTAACTAGTGAGTTACTCTTTATTACTGACTAGTTACTCTTTATTACCAAGATAGGTCCAGCAAGGGACTATATATGATTAATGATACCAGAAGCATTTTGGTCAGCATGGTGCTAGTAAATGGCACAGTAAATAGAAAGTTAAAACAAATTAACTACTGCAATTGAAGCTTGTGCTTTAGTATATAAATTGTTATAAAATTTGAATGAGTATGGCCACTTTATTTTCCCCAAGTCAATTGTTTAAGTCACTCCATGTACATCATGTGGTGTGAGGAGGAGGTGGCAGTAGCAGCCAGTTGTGCAGGTGTCCCACACGGGGGTTCCCTCAGGCCCAGAGCACACAAATTCCCTGTTTTCAGTGGGGTGCTGTGCTGCTTCCAGCTGCTCCCCCAGCCCAGAAGACTGGTGTGGGAGCTGTTGGACTGGCATAGCAGAGGTGACATCCACTGCACACCACAAGCACCCTCGGATTTGGTCAGGCTGTTCCATGGAGTAGATAACACCAATTGCCTTATTTTTATCAGTTTGATTATGCTGTATCCCTACATCCCTGGTGTTGCCCTCTGGTCCCATCACTCTCTGTAGTCCCAAAAGAACCTGAGATTCGGATATAGTGTTGCAGGCCAGCCAGTTGTGACTAATATATTGTGCACTGTTAGCAGGAGACTCAAAGTCATCCAAAGACAAAAGGGGCAGAATTGCTTGGAAGCTGATTGTTTTCCATCAGTGACCTTCTCAGTCACACAGGACCTGCAGGTCAGCATATCTCAAGCAGAACTCTGAGCTGTGTCAGTAGATCATGGATGGGAGTGGGTTAACCAGGGAGGGGCAGAGGGAGTTTGCAGTTGGGGTAAGTTAACATGGGTGTTGACAGCCAGTGCCAGCAGGGAAATTAAACCTGTGACCCCAGGCATTACTGCATTTAGTTTTAATAATACCTCTGAGTATCAGTTGCATGTGCCAGGCTGTGGTACCTGCTTGTGGCCAAGAGAGCCATGCTCACTTGGAACCTCAATGATTGTCAAGTGGGGTTAAGCTGCTAAAAAATAAAGTCCATAAACTACATCGTACTTTTCTACCTTCTATTTTAAATGCAAGTGCAGGTAATGAAATGACAATCAACTCACATTCTATCAACTTTTATTGCCTTTCCCCAAGAAAATGGGTGGAGTCAGAGGTAAAAGAAGTAATGGGAAAAGAGAAGGAACCTGGGAAGGTATCCAGCCCCCAGCCAGAGCCCGCTAGTCACATGTGCAAATCATGTGTGCTACTAATGAGGCTGAATTCCAGGTGAGATAATTGGAGATTACACAGTAGAGGTACCCATTCATCTTCTTCCTGGTGAGCTAAGGGAGCTGCTGGCAGTGGCCAGAGACCAAACCTGACAGGCTTTTCTTTACTGTAGCATATTACTAGACCCACTCCCAGTCAGGGATGAGCAGGAGGATGGTCCTGAGATGTGCAGGACAGCCTCTCCATGTCTGTATAGGGCTGAAGACAAAGTGTTCCAAACCTATGCTTTCAACTTAAATGGCCATTCTTGAGCTAAATCTTGCTCAGTCTCCAGTGCTGTTCAGAGCTGTTTATTGAGTATCTTTTTAACTTACCTTGTTTGTAGATGATGAATTGCTCTGTGCTCAAGTTGGGTTGGTGTTTTGCCTTCCTCTCCTCATTAGCTGATCCAAGTTGCCATCCCAACTACACCTGCCAGTCTTTTGACTTGGGCATGTCGACATGAGGAATCTCACATCTGCAGTTGGTACAACTACCTCAGCTCAGTTACTCTCTGCGTTTGTCCATATACAATTTAAAAAATAAGTCTAAATAATGTTTATACTACATCATTTAAAATACAGTTGTTGCTCCACAGTGTTGAAAATAGGAAATGTATTTCCTTCTCATAACATTCTGTCCCCTGAAGATCTAATGCAATTGTTTTGAGTTAAAAATCAAATGAATACAGAATTTCCATACAAAAGCTTGCCACTTTTATTTGCGTACAAAACAGAAATGAAAGAGGTTCACAATAAATTATCGGTGTGCTCCCATGGAACATTCTTGTGTATTTATTTTAGGTGAGTTAAGAAAACAGTGGTCTGTAATGTAAGAAATCTTTACAAAAGGATAATAACGGGGATGCAAGGACGCCTGATGCATTGTTCTCCAGTGGATTTAGTCAGGTTACTCTGCTAGTAAAGCAATTAATCCAAAACAAAGAGAAAGTAATCAACTGGGAAGAAATGGATAACAAAATATTAACTTTTGTGAATGGTTCTACATACACCACCTAGCCAGATGCATTTCTCAGATACAGTTTGAAGAGTGAACGGAACAGTACTCCAGAGAAAGATCTACAAGTGACCTTTCATCATCAGCTAGCACCAACCCACTAACATACTAAACTTCTGGCATGCAAGATAATTACCATTATTTGTTGTGTCAACTGGCCATGTACACTTTTCTCTCCTTTAACATAAGAGCCTGTAAACATCTTCAGTGACAGGTGAGGCACCAGGGCAAAAGGCCAAACACAGGTGTGCATAAAATGTTTCCCTTTTTTAAACAGTTCATTGAGGGGGGCTTTTTCCGTTCGCCTTTGTGCGTGCTGGGGTCTTGGCACTCCTTTTGGCTATCCTCCTTGCGAAGCGACTGATTCCCGGGGATCTCAGCTCTACGGCTTCCATCTCTTCTTGAACAGGAGTAAACTCTGCTTGAGCAAGATGAGGTGATGGATAGGACTGGGAGTATGGGGATGGTAAGGGGTAGGACCCGTGAACTATGTACGGCTGTTGCTCACCATCATAAAGGTCCTCAGGGTCATAGATTTGGTAGGAGTTATGTGGCAACTGCACTACTGGGATGTCTTGATCAGTTGGCTCACCGTATCCACCTTAACCCACCACCACCAAGAGTATTCATACGGTTAACACAGGAGAAGGGGAGTAGAAAATTAAAGCATTCATTAGGAAATTGACATTTTATATATAGATATATTTCTATATCATGTGTGTGAGTATATATATATATATAATCTTTAAATACAAATCTTTTATTCACATGAAGGAACAATGAAAACATTTAACAAAATTAATAAGCTGGAGCAATTGGAAACCCACCAACAGACAGCCAAGTTAGTTGGAAACCACCACCACAATTTGTCAAATGTCCAGTTGTAATACTGTGCTCATTATACACTGCACACGCTGCCTGCTATAGCTTATTCCAATTATGAGCTAGAATACATGAGTAGCAGGCAAAAATGGGTCAGGCAATAATTTTTAGCAGTGCCAGGAAGCCAAGTGCATGTACAGCAGCTGTAAGTTCATTAGTGGTAGTCATTATCGTTGCTGGAAAGCACAGAGCAGTTCAGCATCCATCTCTGACCTTCAGCCCAATGAGACCTGAACCAGAATGAGCCTTTCACCTTCTGGATTGGTAGCCATTGTAAGGGATTGGGCCTTAAAACAGGAAATGAACAATGGGGAGGGGAAGTGAGGAGAAAAGGATAGGAAGAGATGACAACAAAAACATTCAGGTAAGTAAAACGTACAAATCAGCTCAGGGGCAGATTAAACTGTAAACATCAAACAAATATGCCTTATGCATAACATTTGTGGTTTAGCGCTTTACTAATTAATTTTGATTTTAGGTTGGGTGATTTAATTTTTGGTAATTGTGTTAACTTCCTCCCATGGCCTCTCCATGCTATAACGAGATGGGAAAGTAGGATACAGAGAAGATATAGAAGGAATCATTTTCTCCATATGGCTTCACTGGTTAATGATGGACACGTGCATCCCTGTGCCAAGTTACATTACTACAGGTTTAGTAAGGGTCATGCTCTCATGCCGCTCAGAGGCACATGGAAGGGGAGGTTGAGCAACACATTTGAAAAACTACAAGTGTAAAAACTCTGCTGTCACAAACATGAGTTGGTAGGGCTTCAACACAGAATATTGAGATGGAGCAGGCTCATACAGCTACACAAACACGTACAGGACAAAACCCACTAGGCAGGATCGGTTTTACAGGCTGGGATCAGACGGTGGTCACTTTCCTTTGGTCACTACGCTGGGTCACCTTCTCTTCATGCTGCAGTCCCACAAAGTAGAGCCACACTGGACACGCAGGCTTTAGGGAGCCAGCACATTTCAGTGCAAGTTTCATTGGTAGGCTCCATCTCACTTGGGCTGTTAGAAAATGCCACCCACACCTCTGCAAACGGCAGCTGTCCCGACTCCTCGCTACTCACCTCCCATGCCGTACCCAGCGCAGGAGGATGGGTCACAGTACCCCGGAGGCCCAGCAGGACCCGGTGAGCCCGGGGATCCCGTGTGACCAGCAGGACCTCGTGGGCCTGGAGATCCTGGTGGTCCCGGGCTGCCAGTTCGACTTTCTCCTGGAGGTCCTGCATAGAACAGGGAGATGAAACATCAGCGCAGTGTCTTTCATGAAAGCAGGGATATGAGGCCATCTTTCCTGGCCTGGAAAACATGGCACTGAGTGTGTTACAAACACTTCCAGGAGACAGCTTGAGAGGAGGAGCAAGGCATCCTGGCTCTGACTCCCCTAGGCAAGCTGAGGGAAAGACTTCAGCCTCTGGCAAGGAAGACAGAGCAGCAGCCTGAGAGGAGACCCACTTCCAATGAGCTTCCTCTCTGGCTACTGCTTCATTTTCCTTGCCAGAGACAGCTTCTAGGCAGAACTGGAGCAATGTTTCACCAAACATCAGACTTCTGGAAAGGGATTTTCATGGGGAAAGGACAGCCCTGGATGTCTGCACAGCTCTTGATTCCTCCCACTCCCTTTCAATACAGTTTCTGGGTAATGCTGTGACTTAATACCAGTGCCTAATGGCCAGGATATCCTCCTGAGGTCAATGCAATTTTACTCCTGTTTCAACAGAACCTGGTTATCACTCTCTCTGCTTTTTCAGGACCTAAATATAAATCCATGTGATATAATGTGCTAAATTACTATACGTTTCTGTCAACTCATGTTTAGATATGACATTAAGTCAATGAGAAAACAAATGCAATTAGTCCAGATTAATTTTTTCCCCTTCTAGAACCCATGTCTGAAAAAAAAATACATAAAAAATTTTTAAAAGGTGGGCTTAGGGAAGCAGTTTATCATAGGGAAAATGAAAATACTTGTGTGATAGGTGACACCATCATGTGGCACATCCCAACATGATATTACATAGTAAGAACATTATGACAGTTAAGGTGCCTGAACTGCTGCTCTCCTTAAGGAGAAAGATGGAGCTGCTGTAAGCTTCTTCACACATAGGTCAGAATGGTCTAATCCAGATGCCTCAAATGTAAGTTTACCTGTGGATCCTGGTGGGCCTCGGGGTCCTTGTGTTCCAACACCTGGATTGCCTTTCTCTCCTTTCTCACCTGGTAAACCTAAGGAAATAGTATTCAGTCACGTTTTGATCAAAAGTGTGAGCAGTATTTATAGTAGTATTTATTTTAGCAGGATTATAGTTCCATATGCTATTTTTCATCTAAAAACAGATGGCAGAGAAGGAAGAAGGTGAAAATCAAAAGTTATTTGGTTCTTTTTCCATCCTTCCCCTGACAGCCTCTGAGGGGAAATGTCATTCTTGGGGTCTTAAACATTCCTGCTGCCATGGTGGTTTCATCAGGATGGTATGCAGAGGCATCAGCCAGTTTCCAGGCTGCACTTCCTGTCTGGACTGCACCAACGTGTAGCTATTGTAAGTCAGAAGAATCTTCCAGGCCTCGGAGCTATAAATTACTGTGTGGCCCAAAACAGTCAAATTTCAGTGCTACAGCAAATTTTCCTTCAAACATTCACCCATCAAAAGAGTGGTACAGCACAAGATTGTTCATGCAGAGAGTTATTACCAGTTATAGCAGATTCTTGCTAAAACACGAGAAAGGAGTTTCATCACAGTCAAAATCTGACCCCCAAGTAAAGCCCAATCCAAGTGTTTCCCAGTCTTGAAACTCTTATATCCCAACAGGCAGACCCAGTGAGTCGTGCTCCTGCACTCACTCGTGGGACTAAATTTCTCTCCTTGTGTCTGATCACAAATCTAGAAATTCAGAGAAAGCACCGCTTACTTCCAGCTTTCCATCTCCTTCTGCACTGCCACTATGGCATCCTATAAAAACACTTTCTATATGCAGCCATCACAATAAGCAGTGTTGAACTGTAGTAGGTGTCAAAACTATAAATTCCAGATCCTGAGTTTCCACTGGTGACTTGGAAATTCTCATAAAGTCTGTGTTTGATTTGGATGGTTCAAAGACACCAAATCCTGGCTGGTTTGTGGGACTTCCCCGCATTTTCCAGACCTCCCTCCCAGGACTGGTAATTGCCCTCCTGGCTTCACAGCTTCCCCACTTTCAGAATCAAAGTCTATACATGGCACCTTCATCAACACAGCAGAAAGAAAACAGCTGCTGCCCTGGATGGGGCAATATCTACAGCTCCAACTGACTGGGCTCCTGCCCTCCTCTCTGCTACCTCTTAGGGCAAAACAGCTGGAGAACACCTCATTTTTGCAAGGAATCATAGAATCACAGAATATGCTGAGTTGGAAGACACCACAAAGATCAAGTCCGGTTCCCAGCCCTGCACAAGACCATCCCCAAGAGTCACACCATGTGCCTGAGAGCATTGTCCAAATACTTCTTGAGCTCTGTCAGGCTGGGTGCTGTGGCCACTTCCCTGGAGAGCCTGTTCCACTGCCCAACACCCTCTGGATAAAGAATCTTTTCCTGATATCCAACCTATGCCTCCCCTGACACAACTTCAGGCCGTTCCCTCGGGTTCTGTCACTGTCACCACAGAGAAGAGATCAGTGTCTGCGCCTCCTCTTCTCCTCACGAGGAAGTTGCAACTGCATTGAGGTCTGTCCTCAGTCTCCTGGCTGAACAAACCAAGTGGCCTCAGCCCCTCCTCATCAGGCTTCCACTCAGGGAGTCACAGAAGATCTTTTTTACCTTAAGCTAATTTGTAATGGAAGCAAATAAGTAAATAAAAAGTCTAAGTGTGGGAAAAATTGTAAATAAAACCCATTGATGGCAAAAGAAATTGTAATTAAAACCCATTGATGGCAACACATCAAGTTTATCAAACATTAGTCTGCTGAATTGAAGTGGATTCAGTATCTGTGAAGGAGTTCTGGGTCTTCTGCAGGAACAAGAGGCTTCTAGGACAACATATTGTCTGACTCAACCACACGGAAAACACAGACCACACCACTGCAACCAGTAAATCCACAGTGAGCACATAATTTTTAACCAAATCATGGATGATCTCTTTACCTTACCTCTATAAGGTTCTTTGCCACTGTCCTGGCATAGTTAAGGCATTGCCTGTTTCCCTTTTTTTGCCTTTTACTTCCTTCAGTTGCATAATTTTGAGGGAAGGGTAGTGGTGGTTTTTTCCACATGCTTGAAATTTGCTTAGCCCTGGCTTGCTTCAAACATGTGCAGAAACTCATCTATTGCAATTCTCTGTACTGCAGGCCTTGTAAGAAGGTAAGCGTGTCCAAATTATCTCTTACCACACAGGACCTGCAAGGAAAGGTCTGCCCCCTTCAAAAGGCAAAGTCTGTTTGTGTGAATTGCTTTTTACCTGAGAAGACTGACCCATTACAACCATCTGCAATCTACACAGCTGTTTAGTACAAGGACCATTGCTTATCCTACTGCATGGTAACATTACTTGGTGACTTCAAAGGCAGCAGCCACAATGTTTTGAAATCACAGCCTGCCATGCACTCAATTATAATTATTAACACACACCAAACTACACACTTGTATGTGATGTTCACAGGATAAAATGTCAGTGAGAAATGCTAAACATGGAACAAATCTACTCAGGCTAAGAAGAAAACATTCATTCCAGAATAAATTATGAATCTCTTGTGCAGGGCAAACCTTCTTTTAAAGCAAACACTGAAAGCCGAGATAAAAGTCTGCATCAGGTTTCTTTTAGCCTGATTTCCAGTAAAGTTTATCCAAGTTAAAGAGAACATAAACACTGATGCAAAAATATCCTACTCCTAAGGCAAAATGCTCATGAGTTAAAGCCGTGGGCTTCCCTAAGGGACTTAAGAGACCCACAGACCTCTTAGCTCACTCCTAAAAAATGGCAGACTACTCAAAATCCACCCAAGTCAGCTTTGGTGCCAGCAGAGCGTGGCTTACAGAAAGTCAATCAGACAAGCCATCACTCTTGTGGGTTATTGCATTGCAGGTTACTCAGAATGCAAGTGTGTATCAAAACTTGCTATTTGAGTTAAGAATGCCCTCAGGTCCCAGGAACTGCTATCATGTTTGTGCTCTGGACATGCTTCAGCAATACCATCAAACTGTCTCTCCCCTTCATGCTAACCATGGGTTTATGTCTTGTCCCCATCCAAAATAAGCCATGTCTTCATTTCAGCCCCATGGAGCTCACAAGAAACTGAAATAAATTATTTCCAACTCTTCACTAAAGATAACTCTGATAGCACCAGTTATTGAAAACAACACCAAGCTCATGAACGCATTCTCTAGCAAAGAAAAATAAATTTCCATGGTATCTGCACAAATGGAAATCTCAGGTGTTCTTTATCTAATTTTGTCCTTAGGAGGATACTGTCCCATGAGAACTATGTATTGCACTTAAGAAAAATTAAAATACTACCAAAAATGTCCTCTTTTCAAGATGTTCAGCTGTGAGCATAGTGTAAAATAACACATGGTTGTGATTTTTTTCTTTTTTAATCTAGATGAAGCTAAAACTGGAAATAAAAATATTTAATTGACAAAACTGGCAAAAGTTCCATTTAATTCCACTGAAATTTTGCCATCACAGCTGTAAACGTGTCTTTTGACAATATATGTTTAACTGGCTCTTTCATATAAAGCCAGGAAGCAAGTAAGGATGAAGCTGTGCCTGAGAACAGTAACTTTCCCAGTGACAGCTTAGGTGTTTATTGTACTTTAATCATAGTGGGATAGGCTGTGTAGCTGTAAGTTTTATTCAGCACTTTAGACCACATAAGAGCTGAAGTCCATTCAGTAGTAGAACTGCACTTTCACAGCATCTGAAAGTTAGCAGTGCCTCAGAATAATTTTTACTATGGCTTTTCCATTTTTCCACAAAGTTGAGAAAACAACCTATGTATTATAAAAATAACTGGAAACCAAAACGAAGAAAAGAATGTGTTGAGTCTTTTGGTTTCTATACCATTTTGCAGAGGTGCAACTACTTCCTGGGCACTCAGAAGAGAGACACCTGTTGTTTAAGTACCAGATCATAAACAAAGCCAAAACAAAATATGTTCAAACTAGTTGAAAAGAAAATAGAAATCAATGCTGTGAGCTAGTTAAAATTAAAATAGAGATGAGGGCTGTGAATAATCAGTGTTTGGTTTTTTTCCAAACTCCTATACTTATGCAAATAAGCAAAGAGCAAAATTCTAGTAATTTATCTGGGATTATGTACTGCAGGGACCTGGTAATACAACGTGGCCTCTCGGCTGGCAACAGACACTGAGAACTGAATGTGTCAAGAGAAGGACTTGTCCTTTCTCAC
Source organism: Hypocryptadius cinnamomeus (assembly GCA_013400635.1). Taxonomy (NCBI): domain Eukaryota; kingdom Metazoa; phylum Chordata; class Aves; order Passeriformes; family Zosteropidae; genus Hypocryptadius; species Hypocryptadius cinnamomeus. Next base: position 34,218 of record VYZP01053226.1, read on the forward strand.
TGAGGTGGTCTTTCTTGGAAGGACCAGCTCAGTGTGTTACTAGTGAGAAGAATCCCATCCAGGAAAGGGACATCATGGACCTAGAAGTTCAAGTGGAGGTTTCTAACAGAACTCCATACACTCAATCCATGTCTCTTTCCAAAGCCTCTGATTAATGCTTGGCAGAGTGACAAGGTAAACAAGGGAAAAGAAGCTGTTGGTCGGGAAAGTGAGCAGGGAAGTTCACTGATGTCTCTCACTGCTGACATTTCCAGTAGAGCTCTCTTTGGGGCATCATTTCCAACCAGTTCCACACGCTGCCTTCTGAAGTGCCCCTTCTTACAGGCTGGGATTGAATAGGTGGTAGCCAAGAGAGGTGAGCTGAAAGAAACATCTAGCCTCCCCCCACCTTTTTATATTCCCCCTCTACCAAAACCTTGCCACTCAGCTCAGAGCCAGTAACAGGCTCCTGCAGCAGTTCCAACAGTTTGAGGGGAAAAAAACAACACTACTAGATAATCAAACAGGAATTTTTTCTTTCTAATGACTATTACTTCTTAGCACACTCGGCTGCAGGGCATTTTCTGAACTAAGATGTGGAGCCTGACTTTCAGAGTTGCTAACTTGGCACTGGGGTTGAACATTAAATTGGCTTCATATACAACCAAAATGCTGATGACATTAGTGAAAAGAAACACATTTTACATAAAGACTTCCAGGTGGCTGACTGAAGATCTTCAGGACAGGACAATACATGGTGTTTGCCGAACAAGTTAAATGCAAACAATGTTTCAGAATACACCAAGGGATGGAGTCTGACTCCATTTACCCTCCTCTCTGTAGTCACTGGAAACTTAAAAATCCTTCCTTCCATCCAGAAGCTGAGCAATTTTAGTCTGCTGCTTCCATGTATGATATGTCATTAGGAATCAAGTGGGAATTGAGAATCCATGATAAACCTCCAATAATTCTCCACAAGCATGAAGCTGGTTAAATAATTTTTATTTTTCATTTTTGCATTTTGGGGTTAGCTTAAAGCAATTCCTTAGAAATTGATTCAGAAATATCCCAAGAGTCTGTAGAAAAAGGTGTCTTCCTGCTCAGTAAAGTGTTACTGCATCAAACACACATCAGTCTGAAAGTTCAGTTGTTTCTGAAGAAATTAAATCCTCAAGGAGCAATAAATTATTATATACTTTTGCCTAGTTCCTGAAGAAGCTCCTTCCTCTTCCAGATTCTGTTCAAGGCTCTAGTTATACAAATGTCCTAAAATCAATTTTAACTCCAAATAAACCAGCCAATTATTTTGTCTTAAAGTTTACACATGGATTCTTGATTCTTGAAACAACCTCATTTTAAACTGAAAATATTGTAGAACACTCCCAACATCTGGTATGAAAACCTGACTGCAGTTCTGAAGGATGCTTGATTAGAGCTTTCTCTCTACCAAGTATAAAACTCCCCACAAGCACTGCCTGCCAAAATCTGTCCCTTCTAACGTCAGTTATCCATATAGAGAGGAAAGGGTAATAGAGAGGGAAGGGGCAATATTCTTTTGAATGTCTTTTTACCCTTTCTGTACTCTGCTGCCAATGCTGCTTCCCAGACATTAATATTGTCTGCAGTGGCTGACCCACATCACGTTTCATTTAAATGACTGTATCTAATCACTCTGTGATCCCACAGTGTGTGTCTGGACATCAGCACAGTAAATACAATGGAAAGTACAGAACATGTTGGACACGTTCATTTTTTGTAGCCTGGTGTTTTGGTTGTCCCTTTTCTGAAGTCCTAGCTTGAAAAACCTCTTCCCAAAAAGAAGGGAAAGATTTAAAATATACTAGTGTGGAATCAAATATCCTGAAATCTCCATTCAGTGTCTTCAGATCACCCTTTTTAAAGTCAGTTCCTCAACTGCTGCCTCTTCCAATCTTTTCTACTTGTCTCATGCTCCCTCATTCCTCCTCCTTTCTGGACAGTGCCTGGTATTTGCTCAGCTGGAGCAGGCAACAGCAGGACTGAAAGGTCAGTACCTGCCTCTTTTTTCAAAATGGTAATGGAATTTACAGTCTTAAGGGCAAGACTCACAGTTTCAGTCAAAGACTTTCTATTAAAAACAATGTTTTAACTATGGTCAAAATGGCTACTCTGAACTGGAATTATTAAGTTCCTGAACAGTCTACACAGCAATTAATTTTTAAAATCTCAGTTAGCAGATTTTGTAACAGCAATACCAATTCACTGCTTCTGAATATCACATTTGTCTCTTGGCTTTTTGATCACCTCCTCATGCGATGTTTTTCAAAGCACTTACACAATTATAGAGCTACTCAGTTTTATCTTCTGAGGTTAGTGCTACCCTGGGACACAAAAGATAGCCAGGGCTGCACAGAAAGAGAGTAAATCAAACATGGAGCATGTTTTGTTATTATACAATGTTCGTGGAGGAAAGGAGAATGGGATCTAGCCTTCATATGAGAATACAGAATTGAGTTCTTGTAAATGTTAAGGGTATTACTTCTCTCTGATCTCACCATTTCCTCTTCTCGATTCTCTCAACCCCTCAAACTAGGAATTTTTCTCTCTTTTTATCAATCTTGCTCCTTTCAGGTAGTCATGACTCAGAAATTCCTAGACTGACACATTTGAAGTTATCAGAAAAGCTCAGCATTTCACCAACATACACATCAGTTTTGCATCTTTCTTCAATTTGCATTTTTCTTCAATTGCTCTTCTGCTTATACATTCAGAGATTCTGCTCACTTTGGAGTCTTACTAAGAAGAAACATGATGTGATGGGATGTGCACAATTAGATTCCACCAATCTTCAGCAGTTTAAACATTAAACCTCTGTCTGATCCTGCCAAAACACACTTGACAAAACCTGCGTGGCTTTCATGACAGAGTCTCCAGAGCCTTCATTATGGTCTGTGTTAAGCTCACCAATAATTAGAGAGAAAATGTTGCTTTCACATTTAGACAGGAGAAAAAAACTATTAGAATGTATCAGGAAAGGGAGGTAGAATTTTGTATTTGTGAAGTATGAAGCCTACCTCTTTCTCCTGGTCTTCCTGGCTGACCAGGGCTTCCTGGAAACCCTTGCATGCCTGGTGATCCCTGCTCACCCTGTGGCCCTGGAGCCCCTGGCCGACCTGGCTCACCAGGAGGTCCCGCGATGGTTCGTGTTGAGACAGACTGGCTTGGAATCTGGTTCAGAATCGAGTTATATCTTGCCATATGACCTTTCAGGAGAAAAAAAGTTATAATTTTCAACCAGCGGTGGAAAATCTGGTTCGGCAATGTTTCAGCAGAGTACTGGCAGGTTCTCAAGGCTGTGGTCTGTCATGGTTTGGTATTACGAAGTTGTGCACTTGGGGGAAAAATAGTAGGTTAGGGAGCACACAGAAAATGGAAGAACTATTGTGCAGGATTTTATTTTCTCACTTTGGCAAGGGTTTGGGGGACTTTTGTATTTTGTGTCTATAAAAATTTAAAACTGGTGCAGCAGAAGCTTCTGTAAACTGTAATAGCTTGGAGACAATTCCAGCTTTTTTTTCAGAGGGCTGATGCTAATCAGCTCTAGTTGGACATAAATCCGGTTGAACATAAATCTACTTGAAACATAAATCTCAACTGTCTAGTCTAAAACAAACAGATCCCCCTGGATATTTCGCAAAGTGTCATATTTGTAAGTAGCTGTGGCAGGAAAAGATCCATTCCAGAGAGAGAAGCATGTGGACTATCCGTGTACTTGCCTTGGATGAGCTGCTCACACACTTGACGAGCAACAGCCCGGACCATTGCTTGGGACTGGAGATCACCCTGGACAACAACAGCAGCAGAGTCAGGAAACAGTCTCCTGAGTCAGTTCTGTGCTGACAGCACTTTGAGCAGAGAAGGATATTTATTATTGCTGAGACATTATATCCTCACGGATGAGAAAGGAAAGCCAAGAAATTTTGTGATTTCACTGGTTCCCATTTCTCTATTTGGCCAGCAATCAGAGGTCTGAGAAGATAACCCTAATGAGAGATTTGGAGGCATGCTTACTGCCACATACTTCCCACCTTCAAAACATTAATGTAGCTATATAAAAAAACCATGTCTGGAAAAGAAGAAATGTTTGCTTAATTGCAAAGAGAAAACTACTGTGCCTGTAAACACAGAGAAACATAAATATTTTGGAAAAGTTCTTTGTGAGACAGAAGGCCAGGCAGGAAAAAAGCCCACAGCTAACATGAACATAGACTTACCCTTTCACCCCTTTCCCCCTTAGCTCCAGGAGGACCCTATGAAAAGATTTAAAATGAAATTAATTCTCATTTTGTTCTGTTCAAAATTTTTAACACCTGAACTTTGTATGCCTTGCAGATTCATAGTAAAAGGAGAAGAAAGAAACAATTAAACAAGCTTTCAGGAGGTTATGTGACAGTGACAAATACACTTCTATCTTTTCAGTACTCAACTAAATGTTCATCTTTGGCAATTACATGGGAACAATGACTTTCACATTTGCCACACACTGAATTCAGTTATTCAAAATGATAGTAAGGTCAGGCCACCACATGATGCATTTCACATGGCTGAAACAGGTCTAATTTTTGCAAAATAGCAGCCTGAAATTTGCTGTACTGATACTCTGCATCCACTATGAACAGAGCGAGCAATGGGATTAAACTGCACAGAAAATTACGTTTGACATTAAGGATAATGTAAAAACTGTAATGATGGTGAGGAGCATCATGGATTGAAACAAGTTGTCTAGGGCAGTTGCAACTTCACCAATGTCAGTTTGTGGGGTAGGCTACACATTTCTCAGGAACTCCTGAAGCAAGGAAAGGTCTTTTGGTCAGAGCCTGGTGCTAATAACACCAAGGCCATGGGTTTGAAACCTGTATGGGCCATCCACTTGAGAGCTGGACTTGATGATCCTTGTGGTTGCTGGCAGATACATGGTTAAACACAGCTTATTCTATCCTTGTAGAGAGGAAACTCCTACAAAGACTAAAAGACTATTTCTAAGGACTCTATTCTATAACTCTACGTTTTGGAATAGAAAGCTCAGTAATTTTTCAGCCACCTGTTTTTTTCTGCATTACTGGAGTCAAACCATGCACAGCAGAGCTCTTGCATGACTCACAGGAATATCTACATTCTACAAAATTTGGTTCAGTATCTGGAACATGTGTTTGGACAGGAACTGCATAGTCAACATGTTATATATTGATAGTAAAAGTTCCATAGCTCATCAGATCTCCTTTGTAGATTCCATGATTACACTTAAAAGCTATGCAGAACTGGGCATTAGATTATTATCCTTACTTATGTATTATCAGTCAATTTAATTTCATTTCCACTTAACCAGATGAAAATGCATGCATTGGCTAAACCTCCAAACCAAACTGAATTTTGGAAAAAAAAAAAAATCTATTCTACAAATAGAGTCAGAAATACACACTGTCCCATTCTGATGTCTTTAAAAATTAAATAGGATGTTTACTGTAATAGATGGGAAAAAGCTGAGCAGGCTTTATAATTAAACAAGTAGTCAAATGTTAAAATATGAATACATAATATTGTCTGAACTATTACAGAGACAAAAAAGTCCACTATAAATATTCTCTTTTACATAAAATACACATTGATTTCATAGTTGTATTCCTTTCTTCCAGTCAAAATGTTTTGTTCTGGGGTTTTTTAAATAATTCATAAAAAATAACATCTGAGAGATAAACTTAATATTGGAGGTTCCTAATACTAATTTTTGATATAGAGGATATAATTTTCCAAAAATTACATAAATTATATAAAAAGCCCTAGTCATTAGTCATTTGTTCTGATTTAAACACAGAGTAACCTCAAAAGCCAGGTTTTTATTCATAAATTATTTTCACAGTTTGGAAATCAGAATAATATTTTGGAAATATTCAGGTTAACAAATACTTGAATTTCCAGAGAGTCGCTGGAAGGGCAAAGGGAAAAAAAAGAAGAATGCAATTACACAAAGACTTCAAATTCACATGGTTGGGTTTTTAAGTTCAGTGTTTTAATCTTGTGTTTTGACTCTAATCCCCATATTCCAAACATTGTATGTAAGATCAACAAATATATTTAATTACAAAGAATGAACAAAGAAAGTTCAATATGATGTTTAACTTAGCCACTAACTGCAAACAGATCATAGGCAATAAATATTGAGGAGTTCTGTCAAACAGTGAAGCCAGGCTCAGAAACCAACCAATGCACAACAGCAGACAGAGAAATATTAGTTAGTTTTACTTACAGGAGCTCCAACATCACCTTGTGGCCCCTGACTTCCAGTAACACCTGGAACACCTGGAGCACCAGGTATGCCCTATGTGGAAAAAGAAGAGGAAAATAGTGGTGATGACAATCAATATCCATGAGTCCTGATGAGGAGAAGTGCACAGACAGTTCTGTCAGTCAAAGACTGGAGATTCTCAGAGAGAAAACTAAGAAATACAATTTGCAGGAAAAAGAGCACCATAAGCACAACTCTGAGAAAAGCACTTGAGAAAAATAACTTGGTTTGCTTTCTGGAACAGGCAGAAATTGCTGAACCACTGGACTAAATCCTGTGATGTCAGTACTGTGTTCAGGGGGGATGACTCAGAATGTTCTTTGTAAAAAACAACAGGATGGCTTGGAGAAAACTCAGTACAACCAGCAGCTTCATCTAATCTTTTAAATCTGTTAAGAAGGCATTAACTTTGCCTAGCTGCCCTAACAGAGAAGGCTGAGACTGATTCTGAAGGCAACATATATCCTGCATTAGAGGCTGGATGTAGCCTCTGCTCTTTCTTTATTACTCTATGAGAGCACCTGTGCTCACCTCCAGCCTCTAAACCAAGTAAATGTTGGTGGTTCACTTCAGCTAACAGTCCTAATTGGAATTTTTGACAAAAAGAAAGTCTTGTTTCAAATGTTAAAAGCAGTAATTCCCTCTTTATAGTGCAGTTGCTTGACTAAGAACAAGCTATCAATTTATTGACAGAACAACTCTCTCCCCTTCCTATGGGAGACATTTTCTTCTTGAGCTAAGTAGGAGTGGAAAGACATTACACTGGACAAGCAGCTCTCTGCCAGCTCTGTACATCATGAGAATTCTGGCTTCCCTTGGCCTTGCTCTATCCACTGCAGCACAGATAACAGTGTGACCTGTAATTCCCCCAAGTCCTGCTGACTTTTGCAGTAAGAAATTCCATGGGCAATACTCACCATTGGGCCAGGAGGTCCTTGTGGGCCTGTGGGCCCATCCTTGCCAGGAAAGCCCTATAAAAGATAAATAAATGCAATTTCATCAGCTTTTTATATGTATTTCATGAATCTGTTCTGTTTAATCTAGAAGAATTTTTTAACTTTTGTTCTTTGGTTTTGTTTTGCTTTCTTGTTGTGTCGTTTGTTTTTTTTCTAAATTAATACCTCTTGGTAGTGGTCTCTTACAAAAAAAATTTCCTTATGTGCCCTGGGGAGGTTTTATTTCTGAAAAAGAAGCTATAGTGCTACCAAGATTAAAAAAAACGAAAAAACAAACCAGCTAGTCACACAAATTTTTGAAGAAAAGACAATACCAAATTCTTCATACTGGCAATTTTCACCTCTGAGTGAATTTCACTTGGAACACTTCTGTAGGGAAAAAAATGAGAGGATTCGCTGTCAAACCTCTCTACCACAAGGTCACGTTTCTACATCTGTTCTCCCTGGTTGCCAGCATTGCCAGGGCCACTGATGAGGTGCTGAAGGATGGCAGCAGAGTGGATCTCTCTGCCTAGCAGTGCTGCTCTGTGCTCCAGCCATCGCTGAGGTCCTGCTGCAGGAAGCAGCGGGAATGCTCATGTGTTTTCCATTAGGAACGTGCCTCAGAGCTTCCAGAAATCAGAGCCAAAAACCAAAGATAACTTGGAAACTGGAAAGCCAGTACATCACAGTAAAAAAGACTGACCAGATGTAGAAGAAAATACACTATTAATAAAGTATTCTTTACTTTACATAAGATAATTTTGTTAATACAAATTAACCAATATGTGCACTTCGTATACACATGCTATAAATCTTGGGTTTCTGACCAGCCTGGTGATTAGACAATTCTTCAATTACTACACAGACTGAACAGGAGATATATGGTTTTACCTCTGACTCAAGACCAGTTTGAAAGGTGGTTTATGCTGGAAAGTGTTTGGTTTATTGCCGAAATGTTTGAAAACGTTTATGGTGACATACACAGTAAAGAACATTCCAGGCCTCAGTATCTCATGGAGCTTCAGAAGAAAAATTTACAACATTTTGGGTTTGTACTTTTTTCCAAAACTTTGTTTCTAACATGGTTTTAGTAATGAATATAACATATACTACTAGTTTTATGCTTTGCACAATTTGGAAACTATTATTCAAATCTGCAATCATATGGCATAAAAAATGGCTGGGGAATAATATTATCTCCCATATACCTGGAAAGGTTTTTTTAAAAATCTCCAGTAGATGGGTGTTTTGATGATAAAATAAGCCACACAGTCAACTCACATTATGTTATCTAGGTATCCTTAGACTTGATAGGAAATACCTTCATATTCCACAGTGTAGCCAGATGAAGCTGACGCCTTCATATTTATGTCTCACTTTTTAAAGCAAAGATGTAAAACCTCTATTTATTTTTTCTCAGTTCCAAAGCAGGATGAAAACTCATTTGACCCTTTTAAGGGCTTAATTTAACTAGGAGGTGGGAAATACAGTGCTTTCCACTGAAAAAGAAAACCATTTGTCTTTCTCTTCTCCCACCCCAGTCAAAGAGTAGCATTAACAGTATGATCAGCAATTCATTTTCTTGGAATATATTTCACAATTTNCAGCAATACATTTTCTTGGAATATATTTCACAATTTCTTTCTTCTGAGCAGTGCTCTTACTCCTGGCTGCTCAGTAATCACCTCCTGTATATTCTCCTAGGGTTTATTTCTCTTGGCATTGTGTCTGTATCACCCACAAAAGATCAACTCCTACTTCATTTGCTAGATGTGAAAATTGCTATATATAAATCAAATAAATCAAACAGAAGCCTGGTTTAAGAAAGAGTATGGCAATACCTATTCTCTTATGCTGGTAAAAGACTAAATGTATTTGTTTGTGCTGCCAGCAGCATTTGAAGATGATATTACTCAGACCACCTGATGGCCAGAATGGATCTGACACTCATTCTGAACTTTTGAGCTGAGAGCAGAGATTAGTAAGTACCAGGAATTGGCAGGAAGAGTGGGAATTTATTTCTTCTGGCTCTTTCTCCCATAATTTTCGGTGTGTGTAATGTAGAAGAAAATAGAGCACAGTGAGAATTCACAAAGTTATATTCTGAGTACTGAAGCCTTGTAGATGCTATTTAATCTCCCAGTTATTGAATTCTCCTCTTTGCTTAACCACCTCTAAACCAAGGGGAATGACTGGAGGAATTACATAGCATTCTGGAGGAATTACATAGCTCTGTCACATCCAGGATAGAAATGACTTTGCACAAAGCCACTGATTCTCTCCCATGGAACTGCACGTTCAAGAACAGGATAGGACAGATTTTGATGTGTGACCTAGGATGTAGGTCTCAGAATCAAGGTTTATATAATTTTGGAAAGTAAATTTAAATTAAGACATACTTTGCTAATGGCATGAAAAAAAGTTCTAGAGAAAGAGTGTAGCTCTGACAGAATTTTTAGAAGGAATTTTATTAGCTAAAATACAAATGGCATCACCAGTAAAATCTCAAGGGTGCTGAAATCAGTACTGCTGCTGCCCTCATTATAAATTCTTGAGCTTTCTGTAGCCTGGAATTTGTTTGGGGCAACTTGTGGAGAGGTGACTTTTCAAGTAGGACTAGATATCAGCAAAAACTTAACTGAAGCTACTGAGCCAGGCTTGAAAGACTTTCATGTAGAGACTTTTAAAAAACCCCTGCAGCCTGGGACACATGGCTACCAATTCAAGATCTGTCTTTCAACATGAAATGATTGGGACTGTTGGTGGAGAAACATGATCTGTCTCTTTGCTAAAACTCCCCTATACTGCTAGCTGCAAATATGGGGCAGCAAGAAAGGACACCAAACAACCACAGCTCCAGCCACACAATAAAAATAAGTTGTTTTACATTTATAAAATCTTTCTTGACACTCTGGAAGATGATGAGAGAGCAAAGGTCTGTTTCTCATATGGAGTCTGAGATGCAGATTTAAACAGGTTCCCAGACAGGTATAAAATACTGTTATGCATATTC
>VYZP01053230.1:1749-13924 GCA_013400635.1 Hypocryptadius cinnamomeus
CGGCACGCCGGGAGCGCCGCGCCCGCCGCGGGGGCTGACGGGAGGGCGGGCGGAGCACAGCGCCCCCTCGCGGCCGCGCGCGCCTCACGGCCCTCAGCGACGCCGGGCACAGGCCGCGAAAAGATCTTTTTATTTAAATAGCAGGGACTTAAAAACTTTCGTGGTTTTAACAAGTTAAATAAAATACAGTGTAAATATCAGCTCTCTCAGTATTTTTAACTCGTCTACATACAGCCTATTGGGAAACTTTATGTACTTTACACAATAATCAGGTGTCAAACTGCCTGATCTCTGCCTTCGAAAGCAACAGATTGTATAAAATACCGTGATATCAAAAAAAAGTGCCAGTATAATGTACAAAAAATTATTTTTTACAGTAATTCAATGTCTACAAGTCAGATATAACCGCATCTGATATTCATGGAAAATCATCTTCTCTCACGAGGAACTGGTGGATAAACTGCTGAGCTTTCCTCTTCTCGGCGATGTCGGGCGTGGGGTGGCCAGGAGGAGGCCGCAGCAACAAACCACCGAACACGCTGGCTGTGGGGAAAGCCACAGGACACATAGTGAGAGCAGGACATGGAGGGACCAGGGAAGAGAGCCCACGTTTGGAGTGAGGCAGGAAAAAGCTGATAATTCCCACATCTCTGGGTTCCTTCCCCAGATTCCTGCTTTTCTGTGGACTATTCACTAATAATAAAAGGTTCAAAGCACTACAAGCCACCACTGCACTGGGGTATTAAGTGCTTTGTGCAGCCCTTCTGAACTGAGGGTTATTTTGCAGGCCTTACCAAGAATATTCACATCCAAATGGTTTTTCCCTGAGTTCTTCAGCAGCTCTCGTAGAAATGCCATCAGATATTCAAACACATTTTTATGGAACACTGGTAGGTCAGCGATAATCTGAGGAGGGAAAAACACCAACATTTATATTGCAGACACAGCAATGCCTTCCAGCTGTATCTGCCCCCAAAACCCCCCTGTCTGCAGGTGCCAACAGCTCTTTATACCCTAAAATCACCAGTTCCAGATCCTTTCTATTAACAGAGCATTAAGTTACTGAGAGCAAAACTGGGTGATTGGTGTAGCACTGGCCAGTTTGCTTGCCCCCCCTGTGGAACTGGTGTAGCACAGGCCAGTTTGCCTGCCCTCCCTCAGGAATTGGTGTCACCACAAGCCAGTTTCCTGCCCTCCCTCAGGAACTGGTGTCACCAGAGGCCAGTTTGCCTGCCCTCCCTGTGGAACTGGTGTCACCAAGGCCAGTTTGCCTGCCCTCCCTCAGGAACTGGTGTCACCAAGGCCAGTTTGCCTGGCCTCCCTCTGAAGTGGAGCTGGTCCCTGGGGCAGCCAGCAGTACCTGGCAGCTCAGCCCGTAGTTGCTGGCGCTCTCCAGGCAGGAGCTGTAGAACCTGCAGCAGATGACAGGCTCAGGAAGGCTCTCCAGGAACAGCAGCAGGGCCTCTGCCACTGAGTGGTTGCTGCCCACTGATCCAAACATGGTTAAGGAAGAGCACAGCACGACCTAGGCTGGTCCTATTTCTGCTGAAACATGAATGAATTTTGGGTTAGGTGTCCCAGAACTCTGCCACAGCTCACAGCTTTGGGTTGATCTCCTGGCCTCCACACGAGCTGTTGCTGTTAGCATTTGGGCACTTGTGTCATTCATTGACATGGCCAGCACTCAGCAGAGGATGACACAGAGCATGAGGAAATGACAGTGTCACCGAGGGAATGTTGGCATTCTCNGAGAGGATGACACAGAGCCACGAGGAAATGCAGAGCTCAGGAACCCCGGGAGGAGAGACAGCAGCTTAAAAACCTCTCTCAGTTTTGGCACTCTGGCATAGTGAGCCCTCCTGGACATCAGTCTAAAAGGATACAGAAAGTATCGTACATTCCCTTGTCCAAACAGTCTCGGATTTGCTCAAATTCAGATCTGAGGCCTGGCTGCTGAAACAGATCTTCCTGCAAAGACAACCCTATATCAGTCCAAGGAAAATAGAAGAATTGTGGGTAAATAGAGCAATGTCCTTATAATCTGCCTGGAAAGTCTCTCCAAATTGGTGGTTACCACCCAAGTCTGCTTGATACCTGGACACTGCTGATACCTGGGCACATAGACACGGGCACTAGCACCAAACAGTACAACCTGGGGCATCAGGAGCACTCATCTCCCATGGCCTTTGGCCAAACACACCCAGCTCGTGGTGATTGCTATTACCAGCATCTTCTTCAAAACTCAACCCAATGCAAACATCTCGTTTTGTGTTTCCAGTGCCAACCTGCTGGGAAGCGTTGCGATTCAAGTGATCCACCATCATCCACAGCTCTTTTGGGATCTCCATAGGCTTTTCATCTTGGGCAGGATCATCACACATGTCTACTGGCATCAGGGTCTGAGGAAGGGCAGCGTGGGCAGGAGGGAGACAAACAAAAGGTAGCTAGCCAAGTTCTTATTCAACTCGGCAAAAGTACTTCACAAAGATAACACCTGAGAATTGAGACTTCTTAATAAAAACAGACAGGCCTTAGCATCTAGTTTTAATGCTCTTGTGTGTTTGGAAGGGAATCTTGTCTTTAACTCACAAGTCTCCGAATGGATTCTGCTGACATGTCCTGGATTGGTTCCCTCATGTAACACAGTGTATGGATGGGAGACCCAAAGCAACTTGGCAAATAGTTGCCTGTTACGGATAGAAAATAATCCTTCCCTCTGATAAGATGCAAGACTAAGATATCTTCAAGTTTTTCCTCTCCAGAGTTTAAGCGAGTAGCTGTTGATTTATTAACAAACACCTCCAGCTCAACTGTGATCTCAGCATCTGCCAGAAGATGATAAAAAACCCAGACTCAGTTACAACCAACAGCCTGCAAACAGGCACAGCACCCTCAGAAGCGTAGAGGGAACTGAGCCAGAAGGGGACAATATCAGCTCATGAACATGAGACAAAAGGAGGAGCTCACCTGAGAGCAAGAAGCCCTTACTGGGATTAGCAATCAGCCACTCCTTGCAGTAGGTTTTCTCATCTGGTTTGCTGATAAATTCGAACTGGCAGGGCACTTGGCCATTGCGGATTGTAAACCTCTCTACCTGCAGCTGCATGTATTTAACATCCTTAAAATGGATCTAGAAACAAATGTCAGTCAACATCATCAGCCAATTCCACCTTGCTTGAGCAGCAATTCCTGTCCTGTAGTTTAATTATTAAGCAGAAAGACAAATAGATTAACCCCTTGCTCCCACCCCCATCTCCTCCAGGACTGCATAGGATCACATGTGCATACTCTGAATGCCAAAGTCCTTTCCATCAGGGGTGCCTTTAAAACAAATGCTGCCCTCAAATAACTACAATAAAATTGAGAATGAGATAGCTGTGGCCTCACATGTCTCCTGGGCTTATCTTTATAGTCCCAACACACAAAGCAAATGCTGGTTTGTGACCTTCTCCAGACCCATACAATTTTACATTTTATGTTTGAAAGCACAAGTCAGAGCAAGGGTCACAAACCACCTTTTTACTTTCTCTCTTCCCACCTCAGGGAATGACACACCCTGTGTTTCAGCCTTGGACTGTGAATGGAATTCACTAGCATCTAAATAGGAGCAAAGATTCCTAGGGCTTGCAAACAGAGAGCAGCTGGAAGTCAAAATATTCTACTTTCTGGAACCAGACCCAAGGTCTAGGATCCATCTTCTACTGCTGGGGTCTGGGGTTGCTCAGTTCCTTCAGGGAGTGCTGGCATGTGACCATGCCCTACCTCTCTGCGGGACAGCGTCACTGAGGGAATGTTGGCATTCTCCAGCTTATCCAGGGAGCGCACTATTTCCTCAAAGGCTTTTCGGTAGAGCTCTTCATTCACAACCTTCACCTGAAAAGGACACACACACTGCACCAGCTAGCATTGACTGTCCTCTGCAGGACAGCTGGAACACAGCTGCAAACATGGGAAGTAATTTGATTTTAGCAGCACACTAGAGTGTGCAGCACAGGGAATGGGCAGAGCTGTTTGGAGCACTAATCTCCAAGATCTTCTCATGATCCAACACTAAAGGACCTTGCCATAACTAACAAGAGTCACTCAGTCACTACTGGATCAACCTTTCTTTTCCCCCTCAGAAAAAAAAAGAAGTTTGACAAAACACTACTGTGTTCCAAAGGACAATGACAGATATTCAGGCCTTGTCCAGCTTAACTGCACTATCATTTACACAACCCTTGCTTCGTGTGGTCAACAATCCCATCTCCATATCTGATCCAGCCCACCTTTCAAGCCATTGTTCTCTGTGGATGCCAGAGAAGCAGGAGAGAGTAATCAGCACCCAGGGAATGAGGTCAGCAGAGTTACTTCATCCAGCACTGACACACTTACCCCAATATCAAACACAGAGCTCACTGGCTTGTGGTCACTGAGCTTCAGAGCCATGTGGCTGCGATAGCTCAGCTGGGCAATGTTCTGCCCTTTCCAGAGTATCCGATCACACCATGCTGGAACTCGACACTTCTCACTAAAGCAGAGAGGAAAAATCACCATTTCCAGGCACAGTGCAGCTGCAGTAACAACACAGGGCAGCACACTGCTCACCCAGAGATCCTCCCGTGGCTGGAGTTCATTCTCTATCAAAGTGGTATTTTTAACAGTTTCTTCACACAGATATAAAAAATTTGTCTGCTATAAGGTATCTCTAGCTCATGCTTTACTTCCTACTTTTTCAAAGGTGCAAGACACAATTAACATACAAAGCAATACTCAGGTATTTTTGACCATGAGAGCCATGGAAAACAAAAAGGCTCTACATTTAAAGTTTGTATTTATTGTTTTCACTGACAGCTGCACAGATTTAATTTCTGCACTTGCAGCTGAAGTTCCTGGTTTGCTAAGAGGAGCTGCTCTGTGTATAGAGCATTACAAGAAGGATGGTTCTCACAGGCTTTTGAAGAGCAGCACAGCTGACTCCACATCAACCCTGGCTGGTCTCACCTGAGCAGGTACAGGAGAGAGCAGCAAAAATGAGATCCTAAAAATTTTGCTTAGGTAAAAAAAGCAACAAACTAGACAAAAATAATTAAACTAGCTAAAAGGATTCATTAACTTTGTTAATGAATCACTTCTAAGAGGAAACCTAACAGGATTTTTACTGGGAAAACATATTAGGAGTATCTGACAAATAGCTGTGGGAGAAAAACAAGGTAAATAGATGTAAACAGGAGATGAATTTTGGAGCAAAGGGAGAGAACCAGAAATAATCTCACAACTGTTCCTATTCACAGCCATTAGACCTGCAATATTTTTTAGCCTTGTTTTTATTTCCCTCAGTGATAACATCAGCCATTTGTAGCATCACATCTGAGATAATCACTGTACCTTGTGTCCCAGTCATCACAGCCAGCATCATACTTATATGTTGGCTGGAAAGAGATCTCTCCTTCTGTGAAGCCTTCAAAGGCTGCATTTGCCTTCATTTGCCTCTTCAGCTACAAAAGAAGAAAAGATGAAAACTTTAATTTTAGATCATCTCAAGCACAATTTCCATATGGAGTAAAAGGGAGACATTGACACAGAAAAGGCCAAGGAGTTGTGTGGTTTGTACCGAGCGCCTTCAGCACCATGTGCAGGTAGATGAGACATCAGTACCTGGTCATACTGGCAAAGCTCTAGAAATGCTTTCTCCTCTACAAGCTGCTTCACTTTTGCCACATCCAGTTCCTCCAGACGATAGTTGAGGTCCCCCAGCCACAGGATCACACTGAAAGGCAACATACACCACAATGTGCAGAGGCCTGAAGCTGCCCCAGAGCACAGCCAGCCATGGACAGCAGCTCCACTCTGCAGCTCTGGGGCTCTCCCCATCACAGCCCCTCTGCTGAGCTGCTCTCATCAGGAGTAACAACAGTGGAAACTTAACAGAGAAGCTACCTTTTCTCTTTTTGCCATTATTAATCATTGTTCTGCATGTCTGTCACTATCCCTTCATGACTGCTGCTGTTATTGCTCCACAGTGACTGAATTCCACAGCTGGGGAAGTCAGTGCTTATTCCTGCCCCATCCCCACTCCAGGCTTGAGAATAAAATAAGATAAGGTGACAAGTGACCTGTCAGAACTGTGTGGGTGAGCCCAGTCCAAACCAGGTAAAGCTTTTCTGGCCCCTCCAGCTGACGTTTATGGCACTGGGCCCCCTCCTCACCCCCCAGCACATTCACAGAGTGCTCCCTTGCACATGCCATGACTCCCACAGCCAGCTGGGAAGCATACTCGTGCTTGCCAATAGTGAGAGGGGGCAAATTTGGATCCGACTGGCAGAACTGCATCCGAGAGCAGATGTCTTTGAAGTCCTGGTTCCTCCGCTCGTATTCCTCTGTGTGAGCTGCAAGGTGAGAGTTCACAATGCACACGCTGGTGTTATGGAATTTAAACCTGATGGCAACACCACCTTTGTTACCCTGAAAGAGAAAGACAAAGACATTGGTCAGAAGCTTCTACCCTACAGATGAGTCACTAGCAGTGGACAAGCCAGAAGACTTTGAGACAGAGTGTTTAATTCCAGAGGAAGGAATAGGCTGAAAATCCTAATTAGTGATTACTGCTTTGAACATTGGTGCACAGCTGGCAGTTGCCTCTCACAGTGCCCTGAGCTGGCATGGGCTCATAGGACTATCTGCTTCTAGAGGCAGCCCTTAGCTGGAGGAATAACCACTGCATCCAAGGAGGGGGGGCTCTTCCAAATCTCACCCCTCCTCATGCACATTTGCCATTCTTACCATCCTCCCCATGATTCCAGTCCCCACAGTCTCAACTTCCACCTCGGAGATGTTCAGAGCGAGTTCTGCCTTCACATACAGCAGGAGCATGATCCCCACCAGCCGCACAAGTTTCACCTGAAAAACAGACCCTGCTCCATCCAATGCTGCAATGGAAGAGGTTTGCTGAGAGAAGACACATCCATCCATAACATGGGTCACCAAAGAGGAAGTTCCAGGATCAAGCAGTGCACCAGCAGGGCTCACAGTGCACAGGCCCCCAGCAGCACAGCCCAGGAAGGAGCTGGGAGCAACATCAGTGAAGAAAGTTGAAGCCCAAAGCAAGAGCTATAGCACAGACATAAGCTCGTGGAAGGAAATTCCCTTCAACAACAGAGACAAGAGATGAAGCAGATCTGTGGAGCAGGAGCTAAAACAAAAGCAGTATTCCTATCAAAATACCTTCACAGTTCATTCAAACATACATTTTAGGCAGACATGGAAGAAGGTACAGAACTTCCTATTCTCCTTCCCCAAGACAGCAGGAGCTCCCTTTAAGTGGGGAAGCCTGGCTCTGTTTCCCATCCTGCCCCTGCCTCAGCACCCTGCACAGAAACACCACCTATAGAACCTGCACAGCCTCTGAAGACACAGCCACTGAGAACAAGAGAAAGCAAAGGGAAAAGAGAGCCAAGTGGGAAATGATTCCACACTCAAACCTCCCCAAAAGCCACATTTACCTTTGCATATTTGGCATCTGGGTGAAGACTATCAGTTACAGCTTTAAACCATTCTTCTTCTTTCGGTGTGTCATTGAAAAAGAAGGCTTCTTTAGTCAGATCAAGCTCCTGGAAACTGTGTTAGAGGAAGGAACCCATGGATGCATGCACATGTTTATAGCTCTCCAACCCCTTCTCTGGGAAAGAACTAAATCAGCTTATACTCACTAAATTTATATCTGAAAACTCAAATTCAGTTATGCTGATTGTAGATATATGTCAAATGTAAAGTTAAATTACTGTCATTATTACATCAAACAGCATTAAGGATTTTGTAACACTGAGAGGCCAAACCCTACCAGACCAACAACACTTACAGGCTGTGGACACACCCACCCTGGAGCTGTGCATGCACTACACCAGTGCCAACACTCCTGTGGTGTCCTGGCTGAACTCCTCTGGGTGACAGATCCCCTGCACAGCCCAGGTTAGTGAGGGTGAGCCAGGGACAGACACTCACCCCACGCAGTAAATGTCTGGAGGCTCAGCATCACACCTCAGCCAAGGCTGGAGGCTCTCTGTGGGTGACTGACCATTCACGTTGTATGTCCCCACAAAAACCCTGCAAAGACAGTGACAGAACCCCAGAGCTGCAAACTGGGACAGCAAACTCCCTCCAGAGCCCAGGAAACAGCACTGCTGTTAACCAGGTAAATCATGTTCTATATAACCAACATGTTGCCAGGGAAAATTAAGAAAGTTTAAATCCCTAAAATTATCTAATTACAACTGCACCTTTACAGATGCATTTTTACAGAAGGGCAGGTTGTTATACACAAAGTCTTAAAGAAAAAACAAAAATAAGGCTGTAGCTGTGCAGTAGCAGCTTGAAATGATAAATTCACAGAATGAGATGCATAAAATGATTAGAAACACAGTAAAGTTTTGGCCCTAATTATATATTTTGCTTAAGCTCT
The DNA here is from genome assembly GCA_013400635.1 of Hypocryptadius cinnamomeus. Taxonomy (NCBI): domain Eukaryota; kingdom Metazoa; phylum Chordata; class Aves; order Passeriformes; family Zosteropidae; genus Hypocryptadius; species Hypocryptadius cinnamomeus. The sequence continues at coordinate 10,187 of VYZP01053230.1, forward strand.
TTCTTATGAGCTTATTGGAACAACTACATGGATAAGCAGTGGACAGAAATGGAGAGGGAGAAGGCTGGAGAGCACAGAGCTGATGCATTTCCAGACACTGTCTAAAATAAGCACTGAAAAAAAGTGATTTCAAGAAGGCCATTTCCTCCACAAGAACCATGAGGCAAGTCTTGACAGAGACATGAATGAAATTCTGCTCTGCTCATGTCTAAACGTGGAAAGAAAACTGTTCTGGAAAGTATGGATCATACTTTTCTACAGAATTTCCGGTTTGTGGGGACACAGGATGAAATAATAAATGAGTTATTCTGAAAGTCTATGCTAAGTTACAGCCCACAAAAGTAAGTTTTTTTCAGGAATGATCATTACCTGTAGTTCTGGATGTGTGTGTAGGAGTCCTGCATTTGTAAAAGCTGAGATTTAACAATAGTATCTCTGAGGCCAAACTTTGGCTCTGATAAGATTGAGGCCTTGTTGGAAGCCATGACACGGGAGGCCCGAACCTGTTCAGTTCTCACTTCAGGCTTGAGTTTGTTTTGCCTGCAAATGAAAGCAAAACCACAGGTGAATCCCAGGCTATCTCCACACCCTAACTAGCATATTTCTGCCACCCAGGCCTTAATTCACATTTTTCTGTCTGTTCACTAAAGACAGGTAACATTTGGGATAAGCCAAGAAGATTGAAAAGAGCATTTCTTAGCAGGGTTGAGATCTCCAGACAAAAGCAGTTTAACTAACTAAAATAACAAATGGTTTTCACCATCCTGGTGCAGCCTGTTGACACAGAGCAGGCCTTACTCACACCTGGAAAATGACACAAAACCTGTACACCTTCCCTGCTTACTGGAGCAAGGAGAGGCAAATCTCATCTCCCTCTGCCTCAGCCAGAGAATGAAGAACTGTGTTTGTTTAGAAAACCTCCTGGTGGAAATCTTCCAATTCTGCCCAGAGTGGGTGGAGGTAGAGGTGGTTTTACTTTGTGTCTCCTGGCTCTGCAAACTCCTTTTGCAAAGGAATAATGCCACAGCTTGGGAATTCCCAATGGGTGGTATAAATTTAAAGCCAGCATACCAGTGCCAAGGACAGCACACGGACAGACTCTGAATGATTTCCATCAGGGTCCACAAAGTCCTGGGAACTGGAAAATGAATCTGTAACATTTTAAGAGTGTATCTATGAGACACAGTGGCTCTAAGCCAAAGCTCTCTGAATTCAAAATAAACAATGCTAGCAGGTTCTGTCCCACTAAACAGCCAAAATATGCTCAAACAGGGGACTGGAAGGATTGTAGGGAGAGGGAGTGGAATGAAATTTCCACTAATGTTTTGACAGCATGCTTATGCTGAACTTTTGTCTCTCTTAACTAGAACCTGTAAATGCTCATCTCAAAAAGTTGCCAGCTTCTACTCTAGAGCCCCCCACCTCTGTGCACTGACCTGGGAGCACTTCTATCAGTGCTGTCGTGGCTGCAGCTCTGACTGACTGCAGCTTTTTTCCCATTTTGTTTGACACCTTCAGAGCCAACCGCTTCTGGAGAAAAAAAAAAAAAAAACAATAAAAAGTTTCACTTTAAACACAAAGTGTTCTTCCATTTATCAACATGCTTATGTAAACACTGGCAAAAATCTGTGGGCAGAAAATAATTTAGATTTGTGTGGAAAAACAAAGTACCACACAGTCTCTCTTTCAGCTATCTGACAGATTTAGCTTACTCTGACCCAAGTGTTGCGTGATGATGCAGCTTCCCCTGCAGAGGAAGGAATGACAGGAGCCACAGAGAGCAGCAGAACCACTGTCCTCTGTGGGAGCACTTGCTGCTGGCTCTCCTTTACAGCTAAGCTGAAGCAGGACTTAGCAGCACAAAACACAGGGCTTTACCCCAGGAATCTGAAAAATTTGTGTTAATAGCAGATTTTTCCTTTTTGAAGCAAGACAGGAAGTACAAAGAAAGGAGGAAAACAAGGAAACAAACAAACCCCACAGTACCATTTAAAGGGTTTCTGCCTATCTAACAAACACCCAGCAAGGCACAGGTGTCAAGACACCTCGAGGGCCATAAAGAGTCACACCAGGGACCCACTGAGGCTCAGCAGAAACATCTGCCTCAATGCAAAATGCACATTTCTAAAACAGTAACAGGGCTGCTACCACACAAATCGAACTAACCACAGAGGTGACACTAAACACATCACACTACCTTAGCAAAATTTGACCAGTCTTTCAGCATTTTGTTTCAGTTACAACATTCTGCTCCTACGAGTTGCAAAATAACAGTTAAAAAAAGAGGATTCTGGGGGAAGTCTCTGTGTTTGAGATGCAAAACCAGCAATCTTAAAATCATGCTCCTTAGCACACAAATCTAATGATGATGTAGAAATTGTTAAGACTGTTGGGTTCTAGGCATTCAGCTGAGCTTCTCCTCCAGTGAACACAACCCAGAAAAAATTAAGATGTTATTGCTGTCACAGAACATTCTGCAGAACACGAGCACAAAACAGAAATAGAACTTGCAGTACTTCACCCAGGCCCTCGGGATACAAACCAGATGACAAGAAGTGGCCAAATTCTCAGCCTGGATAACCTCTTCTGCCCTAGAGCCTTCTGAGAATAGACTGTGTAAGAGGATTTATCAGAGCCTGGACACAGAAGAGCACATGACTGAAACCTCACTGCAGATCACACAGCTCAAGTCAAGCAGACTTGACCAGGAGCACACAGAGATGCACTGGGAAGTGTGGGCCCAGGGGCCTGGGACATGTTTCTCCATGGGTGCTGAGAGCTCAATTACTGCTTTTTGGACCTCTGCAAGCTCTCCCACTAACAACCATGCAACATCCCTTGAGAGTGAGGGACAGGAAACAACCTGAACCTTCACCTCAATGGACAATGGTTACTTTTGTGCCAAGAAAAGAGCAGATTCCCAGGCTTTATGGCATTATTGCAGAATGGAAAGATGTGTGACCCTGCTGCTGTCACAATTGCTACCTGATCCAAAGATCAGAGTTATACATCACACGTTGCATTCTAACCTCATGGCAGAAATCAGCTTTAGGTAGGATTCTCCTAAGAAAGAGATTAGCTTTGGAAAAGGGCTGTTTTCTTAGATATGTTTATCTAGCCACAGATTGCTGTAGCCAGAGGGATCTATATGGTAGCACTCTGAAGTGGAATAATGGCCTTGTTCGATAATTGATCTGAGCACAGAAATACAGAGCAACATGCAGCGATTACAGGAGGACTTGACTGCACAGGATTTGCAGTTAAATGAGATCCAAGCAGTAATAAAGGCATTAATGTTAAAAACGTGAAGTGACATTACAGAACAGCAGGAAAATGAATCATATCTCCTGGATAAAGAGGATTCATGCTTAGCGTCCAAAGGGGGGAATTAAATTAGCCTTCATGCAACCAGAGCAGTCCAGCCTAAACGCAGCAGGCTACAGCAAAACGCCAACATTCAGGTTTTGAACCGCACACTGACTTCCAGGAATTGCTTTAGCTCTGAATCTTCTCACACGTGCGCTCTGCAAAGCGGGAAACGCCACCGAGCACCGGCAGCGGCGGAGCCAGCGGAGGAGGCGCCGGAAGAGCGCGGCCCGCCCGGCGGAGCCGACCCGGGGAACGGGGCGGGCAGCGGGCGGCAAAGCCAGCGGAGCCCCGGCGGCCAGCGCCCGGCAGCAGCTCCGAGCCCGCTGCGGAGCGGAGCCCCGAAGCGCCGCGGGAACCGCCGCGGAGCTG
>VYZP01053230.1:16319-38001 GCA_013400635.1 Hypocryptadius cinnamomeus
CTCTCCTGGATGGCGACCGACTGGTCCATGTCCGCCCCGGCAGCGCTGCCCGGGGCCGGGGCCGGAGGCTCTCCCGGCGGCTGCGCGCTCCGGGCGGCCGGCGCAACGCGATGAGCGCGGCGACCGCGGCTCCCCCCACCGGGGCCGCCCCCGCTGCCGCTCCGTTGTCGCTCCGCTCCGGGACCGGCCGGAAATAACGGGACGGGAACCAGCGGTGGGAGCGGTCCGGCCCGGCAGGGACGGCGGCCGAGCCGATAGTGCACGGCGGGATGCGGAGGACGGGGGAGGCACGGCACGGCACGGCACGGCCCCTCCCGGAAGGAAAGGGGGACTGAGAAGGGGAACCTCTGGGGTCGGCAGACATGGGAAAGGATAATTTCCACGGAAAATCGCGACATGCTCTTATTTTTAGTAGCCCCTTGAATTATTTTTTTGTTGAATATCAAGACGACCCAGCACAAGAACCGTTATTCAAATCAATTAATGCGGAGTGTGGGAGTAAGTGCTGTAAAATATCACCAGAGCCTTCTGCACTCTCGAGACAGATGTAGCTCCTTCCACAGATGTAGGAGATGTAGGTCGAAGGACAGGGAAAACCCGAGTGGTCTCGGTCAGTGACAGCTCTGCACCACTTCCCCAGTCCCTCTCTGCTCACCAACGTACAAGGGAACAGCCTGAAAACGCTGCTCTGAGCACCAAACCTTTCAAGAAGTGTGGTGCTGGGGTGTATTTTTGAGATAGAAGAACTCTTGTCGTGAATAAACTGACACCGGCCTGAAACAAAGTAAACACACACCCCAAACGCAGAGCTGCGGTTTTACTGTGCCAGAACAGGCACTGCAGCGTGGGAAGGGCCGGCTGTGGTAGAATGACGAGGTTTTCATCCACCCCGTTAGGGCTGGCACTGCTCCATGAGGGCCAGCACCGCCGAGCCTCCTTGCTGGGAAAGCACACAAGGCTCCAAGGGCTCCAACCCACCCAGCCCAGCTCTGCCGCCCTCCCACGGGTCACACTGTGTTCAGCCACACTCGACACACCAGCACCAAAGGGGGCTCACACAAAGACTTTTTAATATTTTGCAATCTTTTCTCTAAGGTGGCAGCAGAGGACAGTGGTGGCAGGGAACAGCACTGGTGTTCAAGTGGCAGCATTTTGACCTCTAGCAATTCTGTCTGGCCAGCTCCACCCTGTGCTCTGTGTGCTCACCTCTAGGCTCTGCCTTCAGCAGTAGAGAACCACAGACGTAAAACAGAATCATCAAAAACATGAGATGCTTTTAGATTAATCCCACTTCCCTGCCTAAGGCTGGGAGATGAAACACAAAGTTACTATTTTATGTACACGGGCAAGAAACATTTAATTGTCAGAGCACCTTGGAGCTAACAGGTCAGAGGGGGTGCAGGGACACTGTGCCACAAGCAGGGCGTTGATTAGAGCAGCCCCTGTGCCTCAGTCAATGCAGAATTTTGGGGGTTTTAAGGAGGCCTAAAACCCTCTTGTTCCAGCTCCTGAGGTCCCCCATTCCAGCACCACTCCCAGGATCCACAATTAGCTTGCAGGTCTCTCAGACCTACAGGATTTGGGCAGGGTAGGGTAGAATCCCTTGATGTAGCTTTCCAAGTGCACAGATTAAGTGCTTTTCCTCTGGGAAAAGGGGGAATCTTGTTTTCAAATAATTAAACTTTACTGAAATGCCAGGACTCACCCATCCTGGGATGGTGCAGGATTCAGAGTGCAGCTTAGGAGGTTTAGGATCAACAGCAGGGTCCTATGCAAAGTGACCCTCAAGGGCTTAATGGGGGATTTAGGATCAACAGCAGGGTCCTATGCAGGGCAAGCAAAGTGACCCCCAAGGGTTGCAGCTGCCCATGAGCAGATGCAGAGGGCCCCAGACACTTTGTTGATGGGACAAGGACAGTACAGAGGGCATTTGCTTAGCAACCTTGGCTGAAGTCAGAGAGCAGCAGGATCCTAGTGATCCTACAGGAGAGGCTGCAGAGCTGCCTGGCTGCTGCCTACCCCCAGAGGGAAGTGGAGACCCTGTAATTCAGGAGAAGGACCACCCCACACGCCATGACCTTCAAGAGTGGGGCCAGTGTCACCTGCCCGGCGCTGTTGACATGAACTTTGCCATCCAGTTTCAGACAGCTGCCTTTTGGGGTGGCTGGGCAGCACTCCTGGTAACAGGCAGCCTTCATCCCACCAGCACAGACTGGTTTGGCAGCCTTGCAGGCTTTGCTACATCCTGCCATGTAATTCAAGCCCATCTTCTTCATCTGGAAGGAGAGAGACATTAGCCTGGGGGTCATGCCGAGCCTTTAGTATTACCATTACAGGAATACAGTGCTCTGCAGCCCCAGGCCATACCTCACAGAAGTCCTGTCCCAAAATGCATCTAGTGATGGTCTTCCTGCCTTTGAAACACTGGTCCCCGTGACAGGAAAATTCTGCACACACTTTGCCCTGTGAGGGAAAGGACAGGGAGATACCATCTGTCCATCAGGACAAAAACTGCATTTAAGGCAGCCCTTCACTCCCAGGGCTCCTCTCCAGCCCCCTCTGTTCTGCTGGTATTTGTAGTATCAGGCATTTTAGATCCAGAGATAAAGGAGTATTCTGAAACTGCAAGAAACCACTGAAAGACCAGCAGAGCAAGCAAGTTTCAAGATCCTTTTTCCTTCCTCTTAAGAGGGCTCTGCAAGGATAAGCACCTTCCCCTCCACCAGGCTCAAGAAAGGGCTGCAGAGCCCAGTGGGTCCTCACCCTCCATGCTGCTGCAGGAAGGCTCATGCCATGGTCAGGTCAAACAGCCTGAGCTGATGCAAGCACTGCTCTGATGGACAGGGACAAGGCCCACTGGACAGGGCTCCTTAGGGGCTCCTTACTTCCAGTACTATTCAGGATTTGTCACCCTTCCAGAGTCAGCTTTTTACCCCATAAATCAAATGAAGGAGGGACCTTTTCCTGTCCCCTGCTGAGGTGGGAGCTCAGCCATCCCAGCAGCCACAGAGCCCAGAGCCCATGGACGCAGCAGCCTCCGTGCTGTGGTACCTACGTTCTGGGGGGGAGGCCGAGGGGTGCTGGTGGTGGTTGTCAGCGGCACGGTGGTGCTGGTGGGTGGCAGGTCACCTGCAGACACACAGGAGCCCTGTGAGGCTGGACACACAGCCCACACAGGGACACATTCACCAGCACTGCTCACGCTGTGCTCAGAGCTGCCAGGGCCACCCTGCCCCTCACCCAGCTCCGAGGACTCCAAGGGCAGAATAGAGGCAGAAGCAGCCACAACCCCTCCAGATTCTGCCCACCAGAAGAAAGCAGAAGAAAGCTGGGCCATACCGTAGGCAGTGGCGTTGAGCTGCAGGCAGAGAGGGCCAGCACAGCACTCCAGGGCACACTGCTGCCCACTGCTGCTGCCGTTGGTGCTGCACGGCTCCGCGCTGCACCCGCTGCTGCAGCCCGCGCTGTAGTTCGTGCTGGAGAAACGATAAAGCTGCAACGGGCAGAGCCAAAGGGTAAAGTGAGGGTAAGTAAAGGATAGACTGTGAAGAGGTGCTGTCACAAAAGAGTAGAAATAACTGACAGGCTGTCAGAGCGGAAAGGGAGATGGACACAGAATAGAGAACTGTGGATTCCTGAGATAAAGGGAAGATTTTGCCCTGGTTCAGCCCCCTGGCAGCTCCATACCTGGCAGTGAGTCTCGTTATGGCAGGTGGTTGTTCTGTTGGCATGGGCTCCATCCTGGTAACACCTCTCTCCGGAGCACTGAAAGCTCTGGCAGGTTTGCTGGAGAGAGACCAGGGTGTCACCCTGCAGCAAAGCCTCCTCACACACCACTGCAAGGCTGTCCCCAACCACAGCCTCGCTGTCTGCAGGGGCTACCCCCACCTGGCCACCCACTGTGCTCCCTTCCACCACAGGAGATGCTCCCATGGCACTCCTGTGACCAACCAGGAGTGACATACCAACCAGGCTGTGACCAGCCAGGCAAATGACACTGCCCATAGGGCTGCAATGGCCCAGCAATACCCCTCTTTCCATTCCTTGCCTTACCATTGTCTCTTCTGCTCCCTTCAGAGAGGTGTTGGTGGCCACCAGAGACGCATTGTTGGTGACGGCCACCACCGTGGCATTGCTGGTGACCACCACCACTGAGGTGTTCTTGGTGGCTGCTGAGGCCTCCTTGGTAGTCACCACCACCACAGCATTCTTGGTGGCTGCCGAGGTGTTCTTGGTGGCCATGGCCACCACTGAGGTTTTCTTGGTGGCTGCCAAGGCCTCCTTGGTAGTTGCCACCACCATGGCATTCTTGGTGGCTGCCAAGGTGTTCTTGGTGGCCATGGCCACCACTGAGGTGTTCTTGGTGGTCATGGTCACCACTGAGGTGTTCTTGGTAGTTACCAATGCATTCTTGGTGGTCTTAACTACCACCGAGATGTTCTTGGTAGCTGCTGAGGCCTCCTTGGTAGTCACCACCACCACAGCATTCTTGGTGGCTGCCGAGGTGTTCTTGGTGGCCATGGCCACCACTGAGGTTTTCTTGGTGGCTGCCAAGGCCTCCTTGGTAGTTGCCACCACCATGGCATTCTTGGTGGCTGCCAAGGTGTTCTTGGTGGCCATGGCCACCACTGAGGTGTTCTTGGTGGTCATGGTCACCACTGAGGTGTTCTTGGTAGTTACCAATGCATTCTTGGTGGTCTTAACTACCACCGAGATGTTCTTGGTAGCCGTCGAGGCCTCCTTGGTAGTCACCACCACCACAGCATTCTTGGTGGCTGCTGAGGTGTCCTTGGTGGCTGCCAATGCGTTCTTAGTGGCCACAGAGGTGTTGGCAGCGGCCACCACTGCAGCATTCTTGGTGGTGGCCACCACCATGGCATTCTTGGTGACCGCCACCACTGCAGCATTCTGGGTGGTCACTGAGGTGTTCTTGGTGGTCACAGCCACCAATGAGGCCTTCTTGGTGGTCACCACCCCTGCCAAGGCTTTCTTGGTGGCCGCTGAGGTGTCCTTGGTGGCCATCACCATGGTATTGGCAGCTGTGCTGTGTGCTGAAAAACAAAAAGCTCCTGCTTGGTGAAGGAGACACCAAGGAAAAACGTGCTCAGCAAGCCCTGTGTCCCTCCCTGAGCCATGGCACGGTCCAGAGGCACCTGTGGGAAGCATCTGTCACACTGTGGCCAGGAGGTGAAATGGCAGTCAGCGACAGGATGTCCCCAACAGAGTCCACTTGCAGCCACCAACTGGGCAGCCCCAGAAGCAGGTCAGAGCCAGCAGCCCACCACAGCAGCACTGTGTGGATGTCTTTCCCTCCCACTTCCAGCCATATTGCCTGGGAAGAACAGGGTTTTATGGGGGCTAAACCATGAGGAAAGGTTCCTCACCTGTCCTGCAGCTCTGCCCTACAGAGCACAGGCTGGAGAGGACAGGGACAAAGCCCCTGGTGCACCACTCTGCCTTTGCCCCACTCCCCACAGAGCCCCAGATTTCCCCTTGGAATACAGAACTCACCTGCTGTGCCAAGAGAGTCCTGAAGACAGAGCTGCAGAGCCAAGATGCAGAGCAGCAAGCCTGGAATGGAGTGGGAATGCCTGAGAGCACCACACCTGCTGTCTGCTTTACCCACCCAGCAGCACAGGCAGCTCATCCTTGAAACAGACAAGCAGGGATACTCCTCCACCTCCCCAAAGCCCCAGGTGACCTCAGGGAGGCCTCTGGCACAGCCCCCAAGAGCTGGAGCAGAGATGGACCCAGGATGGGGGACAGACAGACACTGCTCCCTGTGCTGCACCACAGCCCCATTACCTCGAGTGGGGGGCACGAGCCATCGGTGTCCAGCCATCCTCATCCACCAGCAGCTGCACCCGGACCTGGCAGGGGGAGAGGGGTCAGAGCTCACCCGAGGTGCAGGGTGGACACCCCAGAACAGCTCTGTGCTCTCCCTCCAGTGCTCAGCCCCGGGACAGCCAGGCACCCCCTCCTGAGAGGCTCCCCGAATCCACCGAGGCTGCCGTGGCTGCTGACGGGGATCAGGAGCCCTGGGGAGCTGTGTGTGCTGTTGGTGTGGCAACAACCCTCCCTGGAGCTCACAGGCAGCACAGCCCTGCAGGAGCTGCCACGAGCAGGGTGACACAGTGAAAAGTGCCACCATGCAGCAGTGGCACTCCATCCTCTATTTGCATTCCAAATGTTTACCTGTTTTGCTAAGGAAATGGTGGAGGATGTGACTCCAAACAGGCTCCAAAGCCAAATTCTCCAAGGAGAATGGTAATACTCCCCTCCTGTTTTGATTTAGGCTGAGTCACCATTCCCCCAGGACCTGGAGGGGCTGAAGCTCATTCAGAGACCTCCACGGCTTCAGAGTGACAGAAAGAGCCAGCTGGCACCTCACCCTGCAAGCCAGCCCAGCCACCACCCAGAGCAGCTCTGGACATCCTTACTCAGCTCAGGGCAGGCAAGGAACCAACATCTGCCTGACACAGGCTCATCCCAGAACAACCTTCCCCCCAGGCAGGGAAAGAGCCCACAGCATTGACTCACCTGTTCCTGAAGCCCCAGCACACCTGCAGTCACTGCCAGCACTGCAGCTGTGGCACCTGCCCCACAGCCCAGCCCCACCCTGCCAGCCAGCCCCCAGGGAAGTGTCACATGCAGCTCCACAGGGGCAGAGACACAAACAGCCCTGCACAGCAGTGGAGAAAGGGCTTGTGAGGCTGGACATGTCACACAAGCCACCTCTGCACTCAGGGGACTGGGGGACACAACTGCCACTGCCACACGTGATGTGAGTGGCCTCTGCACAGTGGAGCTGCAATTCTCGAGGCACCATGAATCCATGGGGTATGCACAGACACCTCCAAGTGTGACACCAGGGGACAAGGATGCTCCTGAAGCCACAACAGGCACCTCTTAACAGTCTCTGTTCCCATCTCCATCCTCCTGCACCACAGAAGGATCTGCACATGAACAACCTACCAGGACATTCAAGCCAACAGCAGTGCCACAGAAATCACCCCAGAGCCAAACCTGAAGCTCAATTGGTAGTTCTCTGAAAAAAACAATGGCCAAAGCTTCCCAGCGAGACAGACCCAAGGTAAAAACAGTTCTGTAAGCCAGGTGAGCTTATTTTTTAAAGAAAACCACAAGTTCACACCAAGATCTAGAAACAGGACCAGTACCTATCAGCACACAGTGTCCTGTGCTTCAGAGTCAACCCTCACCATAAACATTTCCAGCAGAGTGGAAATGAGAGAAGGAATTGTTTCTAACAGCTGTGTAAAAAGCATTTTAAACACATTGTAATCAAAACTCTTCCTTCCAGCATACAAAAGAAGACAAGTCTCTCAGCACTTCCTAAGTTACAATTACTTTATTTTTCAAGGTATTTTTTAATATAAAACAATGTCACAAGTCTAAGGGGCTTACTAGAAAGCGACTCTATAAAGTATTCTTGGAATCTATATTCATGCACATACAAAATTCAGACAAAGAAGAAGTCAAAGCTGCTGCCAGATCCACTCTCTCTCCTGATGTGTGATCCTTCACCTGGGGACAGCTACAGCAGCCCTTGGCGCTTCAGGTCTTCATAGGTTTTTTTATTCACCACATTCCCACTGGAATCCTCATATTCCTCCTGGAATAGAACCACAGTTTAGAGGCAGCACTCAAATGTTAGCTCCAAGAACAGCCACTGAACACGAGCACCCTGCCAGAACTTCTGTGCAGGAAGGCAGGCAGTGGATCTGCCAGCAGATCCAGGGAGAAGAGCTCAGCCAGGGCCAGAGTCATTACAGGTTGTACTACAGATTTTATTTCCCACTTTTGCCCTGCACTCTGTTGAAAAATGGCTTTGGAACAGAAGTTTAGGAAAAGGCACCAGTGTAAGCAAGGACACTGCTCACACCCAGGAACAAGGGGTTCCCATGGACACAGGGGGAGACACTGAATGCCTCTCACTGCTCACCTCTGTATCAGGCTGCCACCTCTCTGAAGCCTTCTGCTGTTTCAGCTTCGCCCACACTGCAAACACAAAGTCAAACAGGATCTATGCCACTTCCCTTGAGATACTGGTTTCTAAAAAATACACACATGAGCTTTTTTCCCTCCCTTTTAAATCCAGGAATGTATCTAACATCCATTAAAAAGTTATCATTCCACTGTGTGCTCACTGAAAGGCACTGAGCTGCAGCAATCAAGACTTCAAACGGATTGTTCAGGATGGGACGTGAGACCAAGGTCCAAAGCCACTCCTTCAGAAAAGGTGGTGCTCTTTAACATGTTCCCTGTTCTGCCATCACTACTTACACGAGACTGCATCCTCAATCTGTGTGACATTGGCAAAGTGTGCTGTGTTGGGAATGCCCAGGCACCGCATTCCGTGGGCATGTCTCCACTCCTGGGGCAAAGAGATGAGATCAGTGTGACAGGGGACACCACAAGACATTAACATCTGAACAGGGTGCAAAAGGTACTATCACAGTACAAACCCACCAGTCCTCTATAAAAACATTATTTTCTTGTCCTGCAGACAGTAACACCACACCAGCCATCAACAGCCACACTGCACTCATCAGACCTGAGCACTGGAATGGGTGTTAAACGGGCAGGGATGGTAGCAAAAGAGATCTCTGTATGCCTAACACGATCTCTGGGTCCTGCTGCATGGCCCTGCAGCACAAGCTCAGACCCACATGGCAAAAATGCTGCTCAAGGACCCCAGGGACTCAGCAGTGACTCATTACAATGAGTGAATGGATGCAGCAGGGCTGTTCCTGCAGTGAATGTCACTTACTGCAAAGTGCCTCTGGAACGCCTTGGGCCCTCGGTAAGTGTAGTTACCACAAATCTCACAGTTGTAGTTGATGTTCAGACCGTGGAGTTTGTACAACCAGTATGGGATGGGCTGGAGCAAGGAGAAGGAGGATTAGGTCACATGGCAAAAAAACTCAAAGAGAAGCAGCGTGGAGTCAGTGACCTGTCCCACTTCTCCAGGCCTGATAAGTCTCAGTTACCTTCCCATCCCAACCAAGAGGCAGATTTTTAGGATTATAAATGATTTCATTTTCTTCATCTTCGCTCTCGCTCTCACTGATCTGCTCTTCCTCCTCCTCCTCTCTCTCCTCCCCTGTGCGCGCCTGCTTGCGCTGCACGTTCTCGTGGGTGAGGTGCCTTTGTTCCTGGAGGGAGAGAAAGGAAGGGACTGTCCACACACCATGGCAGCAAAAAGTCAGGCCAAACTCTTGTAGCCAAAAATTCCCTCAGTGCACAGAGGGAGGAAACAGAAGACCAGCGTGAAGCAGAGAATTCCCACCTTACTGAGCCAAAGTTTCAGTTTTTAGTACCCTGACATTTCCTATTTGCAAAAATGAAACCTTGTATCACCTATTAGCACTTCCAGTGTTACTACAGCAACAGCCACCCCCCTGAAAACAATCTCCCAAAACTGAAAGCAAGGAGCAAGGCAGAACAAAGTAAGGGTTTGCAGTACTGTATGACTTTTGCACAAAACAGATGTGGTGCAGCACACTGATGTGATGCTGTCTGTGAAAGCACTATGTAAAGATAAGGACAACATTCCAGTCACTACTTGACAGCTCTGAAATAAAAAGCTTAAAAACAAAATAAAATCCTTACCCCAAGAACTTCCACATACTCATAAATCTGAGCTTCCAGGAATGCAAGATCTTTATTTCTTTCAGTGTCCCTGAAACAGATGAGGTATCTTCATTAAACACACAAGTTCAGCTCTGGTACCTTCTGTTTGGCTCAGCAGTATTTGGTCCAACATGAAAAGCTTTAATACTCCAGAATCTCTGTCCTAACTACACAGGACTGGTGACTATAGAACACTCATCATCCAAGAGGAGAGAGCACTGCCAGCCTCAGAATGACCTCTAAGAACTCACCTTTTGCTTCCTTTTGTCTTTGGATTCTTAGCAAACAAGGAAGGATCAAGTGCTTCCAGGGATTTGCCTTTAGTGCTAAAAAGTCTCTGAGCACGCTCCTCCAGAGTCCTGCAGAGAAGCAGGGAAAGGATTAGTCTAGACTGCAGTTTTCCATTTCTTGAGAATTATCTGAATCCATGCAATAAAAATCTAAATGTAGCTTTTAGGAAACCATGAGATTCCTTTTATCTTTGTCTTCATTCCTCAAGTCAAAGTCTACTGTCCCAGAGATTTCTGTAGAGCACCAGTTCAGAGCAGCAGATCCCACTGCTTGGTTCTTAATACTTTATGTTTCAAACATCACTAAGGTAATTCTAGTACAACAGAGATAACTACACAAGTATCCCAGAAAAAATGTGATACAGAGGGAACTCAGAAACTGAAACTCTACAAAGTTGCACCTTACCCGCCACACTTCAGCCCCAGAGCCAGCAAAGCTGATTTTAACCTGTCCAGTCCCAGGGAGGCCAATTCCTGTTCAATTAAATAAACCACTGTAAGAGACAAGCTGTTCAACACATACAATACGGATACAGCCCACTTTAGCTTATTCAGTATAGCTAAATATAGCTATTAAATACAGCTTATTAAATATAGCTAAATATAGCTATTAGCTTATTATGAAGAAAAAACCCTGATGAACAGTATTTAAGAAAGGACTGTCCATAGTGTACCCCTGCTCCCAGGAAAATGAGGAATGTGACAAATCTAACCAGATCTTTCAAGTTACACCCCCCAATGGGAGAAATCACATCATCAGCACCATCAAAGTTTTACTCAGGAAGCACAGAGCCAGGGAAAAAAACACAGCACTAAAACTACACAAAAAACCCAAATGACTGAACTTCCACCTGCTCAAAATGCGCCAGTAGTGCAGAGACTGGAGACATACCTCCCACGAGGAGAAGGCTGAGAGGTCCAGGTGGGCACCAGCATGGGTGAGGGCACTGCTGGTCTCTTTCTGCCAAAAAAAAACACATGCAAGAGCTGCACAACAAACTACAACACTTCTGGCCATAGAGCATTTTAATCTCAAGAAAATCAGTTCATTTCACAGAGAAAAATCCTCTTACTAAACTGAAAATGGAGCAATAGTGAAGATGCAAAATAAGGCAATCTCAAACAATGCTCGTTTTAAACCAATTATGCTGGGTTTTAAATTCAGGTCAGCATCACCCTGCACCCTGGTGACACAGAGCTGCAGCCCTCACTGTCATGGTCACCCCCAGCACAAATGGCTCACACAACCCCCTCCCAAGCACAGAACACCACCCAGGCTCAGGCTGCTCACCGGCCAGCCCGGGAATGTGCCGTTCTCCCACTTCTTCTCAAACTCCGTCTGAATTTTCCCAAAAAGTTCATTCTGGTCCAGTAATGGTTTCACTCGATCTGTGTAATCCTGCAGGTACTCAAGGAGCATCTCAAGATACCTGGAGGGGAATCATGAGCACAGGTAATTCACTGTCACCCTCTAAGCACATCTTTGGACAGGCACTACCCTCCAGTGCTGCAGAGGGATGTGACCAAGGTCAGGCCAGTTTTCCACACAGGATTTCCTTGACACAACAGTTCCAAGGTACATTAAAGCTCTTCCTCTGAGCTGAGTGTGGCTCTCCACATCCCTGTTGCACTGCAAGTTTGCTTGGGGCTCAGACACATGACTGAGCTCAGGAACCCAATTTATGTGAGTTAAGTCTGGCAGTTAATTATAATCTCTGCAGCTGCACACTTCAGAAGCAAATTTCTTCTCACCATAAATGAAGCAGGCAGGCAAACAGGCTCACCTCTTATATTCAGCATTTTTTCTCTCCTTGGGAATATTGAAGAGTTGGTCAAATGTGGATAAATAAGTGATATAATCCAATTTCTAAGAACAGAAAGTCTGAGTCAGAGCTCATACATGACCAAATCAACATCCAGCTCCCAGAAAAGAGAAGCCCCAGCCTGTGCAGGGCCTGGAGATCCCTGGGCCCACACACAGCAGCCACTCACCTCTGATGATTTCAGGTTAATGTACTTGAGGTAACAATCATGCAAATCCAAGTATCGTCCGTACCCTTCCTCATCTGTGAACTCCACCAGATCTGTAGCAAAGATCATGAAAAGCTTTAACACGAGCTTAATATTCCCTGCTTATTATACAACAGTTTTTGAACTGGATCAGCTGTGAAGTCATTTATGCTTAAGGAAGGTGCTATCATGCCTCTGACACTCATTGAGCAGCCCCAACTGTAAGCACCAGAACATTCCTCAGGAACAGCAGCCTCACTGGGGAACATTCCAGGGACTGCAGTTCAGAAGCATTTAGATGACAGGGGAATTTTCAGAATTCATTTAGTGAAAGGGAGGTGAGGCCCTGAAATGTGCAAACCAGATCAAACACACTATTAAATAATGCCAAAGTTTGAGCAAACTACAAACTTACTCTGAGCTTCTTCACTTGGATTGTCTCTGGCCTTCAGCAGCTCCTCAAACTCCACTGACATAGGAACACAGATCTGCATGGGCACATACAAGGTACACAGTGATTTACTTCAGCTCCTGTCCCAGAATAACTAATACAAAATCACCCAAGGTGGCAAATAATGAAACTGCAAACAGAAAAGAGACTCAAAGCTTTGTCACCTTTCTTTCTGCACAAAGACAAAAGTGTGGCTTTAGCCAACAAGAGGAAGGTGAGATCTGATCCCAGCTCAGCTGAACATCCCTGTTCTAGCAGGGAGTGAGTGTCCTGCACTGCTCCCTCACATGCTCCTGCCCCTGAGCAGCTATGCTGAGTGTTCTCAGTACCTGTGTGCTAATGCAATAAAACTGGGGAAACAAAAGCTCTGTTTCCTGTAGGGATGAGACCCAACAGAGCACATCTCACCTGTTCCTATGGACCAGGCAACTACTCACCTCATTTGGGTGCTTCCGGTGAAATTCCTTAATTTGCTTCAGTCTGTTGTAAAACTCTGCAAATTCATTTGGCCCGGAAATGGCACTGAGTTCTTCCTTACGCAGGCTACGAGTTCATGGACAGCAACAGGTTAGGGAAGGGAAGGGAAGGGAAGGGAGACACTGACACAGCTTTATCCAGGTCTGTGCTGCAGTGTCTGACTGCAAACCTTTGAGCCATGGGGGCCCTCCCAGCCCAGCGGGCTCAGGGGCTTAGGGCCACATCCCCCTGCACAGGCTGCAGCCCGTGACAAACCCCCGGAGCAGCCAGGGCCTCCCCACGACATAACACAACACAACAAAACGTGTCCATCCAACACGGATGCTTCCCGTGTGCCCTCGGGTCCTGCCCTGCATTCAGTCGCCACATCTCCATTGGCGTTTTACCCTTCAGACATTCACACTGATTTCAAACAGCAGGACACGCTCTGGCACACGAGGGCCCCGGGCACACTCACCCGTCCTTGTCGTCGTACAGGTCCCGCAGGTTGCCGCTCACCTCCATGTACCTCTGCGGAACAAAGGAGAGGCCCGAGCGCCGCCGAGCCCGTTACCGGGACGGGCCCCGCTCGCTGCGGGGAGCCCGGCCCAGCCCGGCCCCGGCCCCGACCCCGGCCCCGCTCCCGGCCCCGGCCCCGGAGCACTCACGTCCTGCATGGCCCGGGTGCGATGGTCCGAGTTGATCTGGTCGCGGAGCTGCGGGGAGAGCAGAGCGGTGAGCGCGGGCCCGGCAGGCGCCTCCCGCACCCGCAAGGCCCCGGGCGCACCGTGGACTTCTTGGTGAGCATCTCCTTCACCATCACGTCCATGAGCCGCTCCCGCTCCTCATGGTACCGCCGCTGCTGCTCCAGGATCGTCTCCATCCCGCGCACGGCTCCCGCTACCGCCGGAAGGCCCCGGTAAGGCTCCGGTGTGTGTGAGGGAAGGTTCCGGTTCCGGGGCGCTGCGCGGTGCCCGGGGCCGGCCGGCAGGAGGCGGCTGCGGCCCGGCCGTGCCCCTCAGCGCGGGGCCGTGTCCGAGAGCGGTGTCCGAGCACGGTGTCCGAGAGCAGGGCAGTGTCCGAGCACGGTGCCCGAGAGCAGGGCAGTGTCCGAGCACGGTGTCCGAGCACGGGGCCGTGTTCGAGGGCGGTGTCCGAGCACGGTGCCCGAGAGCAGGGCAGTGTCCGAGCACGGTGTCCGAGCGCGGTGTCCGGGAGCAGGGCCGTGTCCGAGCACGGTGTCCGAGCACGGTGTCCGAGCACGGGGCCGTGTCCGAGCACGGTATCCAAGCACGGGGCCGTGTCCGAGCGTGGTGTCCGAGCACGGGGCAGTGTCCGAGCGCGGTGTCCGAGCACGGGGCAGTGTCCGAGCACGGGGCCGTGTCTGAGCACAGTGCTCGGTGGCACTGAGTGGCCCCAGGTGCCGCTTTGGCTTTAGCGCTGCCCCGGTCTGGAGCCTCTCGGGGCTGCCCGGCGTTGCGCGGAGCCGAGCCGGGCTGAGCCGTGCGGTTCGCGCCCGCAGCTCCCCGCGGCCGGTGCCTCGGTGCCCGGCAGCGCAGACTTTGCTTTCAGCCACACGATCGTGGTGCGAGTCCTCCCACAGACACCCCATTTGAGTTTCAACTGCCTTCTTCAGATCCACCCTAAATCTAAGGGTGCCTTGCCCCAACACTGCCAAATGCAACGCTGTAATTACATTTTGACTCACTCAATTTATATGAATAAATTATTCGTATTTTTTCTGCTGTGCACGCTAAATTACTCTAAGCCAAAAGCGAGAAAAAAAATTTGTCTTAATTAATGGCAGACAAAGATGATCCTTCACTGAGGAGAGGATGATGCTGCAGGTAAGAATATTGTCTTTAATTACTCCCTTGCATTATCGGCTGCCCTAAAGTATATCACATTTCTTCATGAATGCCTGCCTAAAAATAAAAACAGAGATAAGATTCTGAACTTAGTGTTCTTCCATTTCTCTTTGCATGAAACTTCATCTCTGGAAAGGGAAGGAGTTGAAACCCAGCAATATCCCATCCAGCCACATGGCCTCCTTATTTTGGGCTGCTGGCATCAGGAGGATCGAGGTGGGACAAGAGCAGCCCTTGCATGCCCACCCTCCTCCTCACCCCACAGAGGGGAGGAGGTGGGAGAAAGTTGCCCCAAGAGATGCCATTTCATTTCAGAGCAGCAGTGCAGCCTGTCAGGGGCTGGGAGCTGAAATGCAGAGAACCACAGAATATCTTGAAGGGACCCATGAGGATCATCAAAGTCCAGCTCCTGGCCCTGCACGGGACTCCCCAGGCAGTGGCTTGAACCTGGCTTTGCCCATCAGGGCTGCAAATGCTGTCCCTGGTCCACAGTGGTGCAGGAGAGCACAGCTTGGGCAGATTTGGTCAGTGCCAGCGTCTCTTTCTACCCCTGCAGTGCTGCCCCATGTCCTCAGCAGCTTCCCCACTCCCACCTCACCAGCACAGCAGCCCTGGCCTGACCCCCCTCACACTGCTCCTCGTGCTTAATAAAATTTCCATGACTGTTTCAGACCCACACTCCAGAGTCTCGGGGGATGTTTGTGCATGACATCACCCTCCCCTTCCTGTAAATCAGGCACTGGGCCATGTTCAGCCATGACCCATTCATGACAGGGATAAAATCCAGATGTTCCAGTGCTACGTGCAGCTGGGTCATTTCCTTTTTTGGCTAAAAACGTGAGGCTCTGGAGGCTGACTGAAAGAGGAGCCTGGGGGCCCCTTGTACAGGAACCTTTTGCGGTTAATCCCTGGAAACAGCACTGCAGAAATCCCGGCTTGTGCTGCTGCTGCTGGAGGACAGGCTCAGCTGGGAACCTCGGGGCTGGAGCTGCTCACTCACCCTCCAAGGGCTGGCACAGCACCAGAGCCCAGCCCAGGTCACAGGGCAGCAGCAGCAACAAAATCGTGCTAGAACTCCATCAGGCAGCAGAGCAGAGTCCTTGAAGCGGGCAGGAACGTGCACACAGCAGTGCCATGGTCCTGCACAGAGGCACCCCATGGGCTGTGCCCATCCTGCCACTGGAGCAGCACCCACGGGAGCCCAGCCACTGTGCTGGGAGGGCTGGAGCAGGCAAGTCCAGAGCAAGTCACGGCAGCTGTTGCTAAATGTAAAGGATCTGTGGAAAATAGTTTCATATGTTAGGGAATACATGGCTCCCTGACCGATAAACATGAGTAAAGAGCATGCAGCACTTCAGGGAAGGCTGCCAAGAGGGACCACGGATATCCTGGCTGGAGGCTGCAGCAACATCTACCCGAGGAGTGCCCTTGGAATGTCGTGGCGTGGGCAGGCAGGGCACACTGCAGGGCAGGGAGGCTGCTCTGCACAGCGGGGCTGGGTCGGCACCGCAGCCATCCCCACATCCCCACAGCCAGCCTGCAACACACAGCAGCACCCCACGTCCTGCTGGGGCCTGCCCTGCAGAACTGCCTGCCTGTACAGACAGCAAGCACGGACAGATGGACAACCCCAGCCCCAGGAGGCCACTGCAGCCACCCAGCCTGTGCTCTGCCACAACCACAGGGCCAGCAGGGCTGATGATGGGCTGTGCTTTGGGAAGGCAGGCATGAGCACTGCAGAGGTTGCCTGTCCCCAGAATGGGATCAGGGGCGAGGCAAGGCTGAGCAGAGCCCAGCACCCACTCAGTGCTCTGCCCTGTGCCTGCTGTTCAAGAGACACAGAAGAGAAAGTGTCACGAAAACGGTTTATTGTATAAAGCTGTAGGAAATACAGAGGATGCTGAGATTTAGGACAATTCCTTCTGGAGATGGCTCCAAGCTCCTCTCATAATAGCAAACACACAAACTCTGATTTGCTGTCATCAAAGCTTCCAAACAAGGATTCAACAAAGGATCTGGACACAAGAGTAATAACACTTCAACATGCATAACATTTTCTGTTCCTAAGTGAAGCCCGGGTGGGGGGCTAGCCCCTTTATCCTGCAGTTGTGTACAAAATTATGGATATTCATGACAAATGAGTACAAAAGGGAAAACACCCACGAGAACAGGTTTTCAGAAAAGCATGTGGCTGACTAAGCAGGAAAGCAGGGTCGGCAAAAGTGTCCCAGCGAGACAGAAGTAGAAAGATGTAGAGACAAGGCAGGCATGAGCATCCCACTGGGAGGGGCCTTAGCCCAGGGCCAGCTCAGCCATTGGGCAAGGATTGCTCAAGGCCTCATGTGAGTCTGGGATGGCTCAAGACACCCTATTTTGCAGTTAAAGCCAACTGGGACCTGGGCAATGCAAAGTCATCGTCCCACCCCCACTCCTGGTCTTTGCTTTGCTTCTTGTTTGGGACCCAGGGAAGGATGAGTGTGGCTGGAAGGAGCCACAACTCTCTGCCTACCACGGGGGACACAGCCCTGGAGGAGCAGGTTGTGGACATCCTGCCTGCCCCCTCAGCTGCTCTCTGTGCTGCAGCCCCGTGCTCCTGCAGACCCTCCCAGCAGCTACTAATCACAGGCACAGTCTGTGGGCAATTCTCCCTTCCCTGAATTAATTATCTCTGGTGCTCCCACTGCTGCTGGCAGCTGGGCTCTGATAGCAGTACCTGTCCCATGGATCCTCATGAGAGGGATGGAGAAGGAATAAAGAAAGCCCTGAGTGCTCTCAGCCTTCAGCATGCCCTTCTCTAGGGCTCAGCCAGATGCACCTGAGCATCAGCAGGCCAGCACTCCCAGCTCCAGCTCAGCCACCCCAGCCACGGGAGGTCACAGCACAGGTGGATGGGAATGGGGTAGGTGTGGGTGGGCTGAATGCCTCGTACCTACAAGTGACTTGAACTCCTCATTCACAGCTAAGAGAGCACTGCCATGGAGATGCTGAGCAAAGGGTCTGGCCTGCAAAGAGTGAGGTGCTACAGAATTCCAGAGATGGATCCCATCTGACAGGATGTATGTTGTTCTCCTGGCCACACTCCAGCCTGGTGTCCCCAAACCTCTAGAACAGAAGACAGTGCCCTTCATGCCCTGGCCAGCTGTGCATATGGGAAGGCTGTGCAAAGCCAGCTGTGACACAGGCCAGCATGGCCAAGCTGCATGGCCTCGAGACACTGCCTTGTGTCACCTAGAGCGAGGGAAGCACACGGAGAAAGAAGAGAGGACAGTGCCAAGGGGTGAACACATGCTTGCCAGCATGCAGATCCAGCAGCCCAGTGCCAAAGCCACTCCTGCCCTTTGCTCAGCTGGGGGCCTGGGCTCGTGCCTGGTTAGACTGGAAGCAAAAAGAAAGAGTTAATAATGGGGGGGGTCTTGAAGCTCCTTTTTCAGCTTTATTTAGCTTTGACTGCACAGAGCCATAGCACAGCGTACTCTAGCCTTCAGGGAGGGGGCACAGGAACCCCCTGAACACACGGGAGCTCAGGTCAGCCCCCATCTCCTGTGCCTCGTGCTCTGCCCCTGCAGTGCTGCCGGGGAACCTGGCACAGAGGCCCTGAAGAACAGAGGAAGGCCCTGCCCCGCCATGCCTCGGGGGCTCATAGGTCGCTGCTGCAGTCGCGGCACAGGATCTCGTCGTTGTCGGGGATGAAGCCCTTCCCCACCAGCGACGTGCTGCAGCGGGCGCAGTTGAAGCAGTTGTGGTGCCAGTGACGGTCCTCAAAGGAGACGTATTTGCCACCACCAAAACCTGTGGGAGGGACAGAGGGCAATGTCAGAGGCTCTGGGGAAACTGGGATGAGCTTCCTGAACAGACTGCTCATCTCCGGGTCAGGTCTTCACACATGGTGCTGGTGGTGGCACCCAAAACACACCCCAGGATCAAATAATGCAAATCTTCACTCTGGTGGGGGAAAAGCACTAAAATTGCTTCAAGCAGACTTTGCAGGGTTGATATATTTGGACCAGAATCACGATTTTCTCCCCTAGGAGGAGCTGGGACAGGAGCTGCACCATCACAGTGGATGAAGTCAGACAGAACTTTTCAAACATGAAAAGTTTTGGTTTGGCACCAAAACCACGCACATGCCATGTGTCCACTGTGATATCTGAGAGCCAGGCACCCTAAGGGAGATCTGTGTGCCCAGCTGTCCTTCAGAGACACATGCTCAGCCCTGCATGGTGTGTAGCAGGATTCCTCACAATGCTGAAAGCTCTGCCTGAGGGGCTGCTAGCAGTTCAAACACTGGAACTTCTCCAGAGGTTTAATCAAATCCTGGGAAGAGCCATCCTGCCACCAGCTCAGGCCCAGGCTCCTGCAGAGGCTCCACAGGAGTTTCCTTTCTCTGCTGGCAGTTGTTGGACTGGTGAGCTGTGACCCTCTTCTCCCCAGGGCGGCAACAAACTGATAAGGACCAGAGGGGAAGTGGGTGCCTGGGAGCTGTCTTCAGCCAGAATCATCCTCTGAGTCACCAGCTGATTCACAGCTTCTCCTGCCTTCCCAGCAGCAAGAGCCTGGGAGTTGCAAGGGGCAAGGTCAAATGGGAGAGGGCAGGAAGGAAGCCAGACTCTTTTAGGGGGTTCTGCAGAAGAGGATCTCTTACTTCTCCTGCCTCAGGCAGGTCCAGCAGGTCCAGACTCCCCTGCACCAGCTGCTGCTGTAGGCTTTCCCTGTCTGTGAACAACCTTTTCACAGGACATGACAATCAGTATCAAAAAAGGCAAGCTAGAGACATGAGATCATGCTCTGAGGAATCACTTTGGAGCCTTTACCTGTGGGTAGAGGGAATTCCTCCCACAGGACACTGCTCACCACTGTGAGAGATGCAGACAAAGGGACAGAAGTAGTCCCAGGACCACTGCATCACGGGGCTCCTCAGAGAGCTGCTCTGCTCACCTGTGATGGGCTTTGTGCAGGCACTGCACTTCTTGGCATAGAGGTTCCCAAAGCACTTGATGCAGTATGGGTTGTCATCCTGGGAGGTGAACTGCTGCCCAGCCAAGGGGGTCTTGCAGCCCGTGCAGACAAAGCACTCCTTGTGCCAGGGCTCATCCCGGTAGGTCACTCCTCCCTTGGTGAGGGTCTGCAGGAAGAGAGCACGTGCTGGTGACATACAGGCAAAGGGAAACAGCCCAGCTGGAGTGCTGCCACATGAACCCTCCTCTGACAGGGCTCAGGCAGGAGCAGGGAGTTCCCTGTCCCTGCATCAGAGCTGGGGGCTCTGGGCTCTCAGGCCACACGTACCTTTTTGCATCGAGTGCAGCGAGGAGCGAACTTGCTCTCATAACAGGGGACACAGTAATAATCCTTCTTGTCTGGGATGAAGGACCGTGACCCAATGGGCTGCTGGCAGCTGCTGCATATGAAGCAATGCTCATGCCAGGTCTGTCCATTGTACTCCAGCTTACGAGAGCCTGCAAAGAGAGCCCTGCAGTGACAGAAGGGAGCAGCACACATGCACACAGGGACGTGGGGGCTAGGCAGAATGAGCTGTGCTCCTGCACACCTGGCTCTATGCTTCCCCTCCCCTTGGCAGTTCAGGACCATGGAGCTGGAGAGGGGGCTTCAGGCCCACAGCACAGCCACAAGGGGAGGGCTGCAGGAACATGTCCCCAGCACTGGCACAAAGGCCATGGCAGAGATGCCTGACGTAACCTACATCTGAAGACGGTGCCAAAATAGCCAAGTAAAGACACACATGCCTTTGCCTCAGGCCTTCTCCAGAGACACACATCTTCAGTCATTCTATCTCTTCTTGTCAGCACAAAGCAGAAAATGCCCAGGAAACCCTTTGTTATCTCCTCCCTCATTCACTTCCCCATGAAAAAGGGGAACAGATAGATGGGGCTGTTGTGGTGATCACAGTTTGTCCAGCAGTGCTCTCTTGCTGGACAAACAAAAGACAGCAGGGCAGGAAAACAGAGACCCAACTCTCTTCCATGCTGCTCTCATGCTGGAGCTGCAGCCCCAACTGACACCAAGGGACCAGGAACAAACTGCAATGCTCAAGTCCAGTTGCTCCTACCTGGCATGACAGTCTTCTCACAGGCAATGCATTTGGAGGAGAACTCGCTGCAGTAGCAGTCGTTGCACAGCAGCTCCTTGCCCTGGCAGGTGAACGGCTCGTCAGCCAGAGAGCGGTCACAGCGGAAGCAACGGAAGCAGTGCTCATGGTAATGGCGGTCCTCGTAGTACAGCTCCTGGGAGTACAGCCAGCATGAGGAGGGGACCAAAGGCCTTGGGAACTGGCCTGCTTGTCTGCAGGGCCTCTACTCACCCTGCAGTCATGGCCGATCAGCTCCTTGCACTCGTCGCAGGTGTTGGCGAAGTGCGCGTCGTAGCAGGGGATGCAGTACGGGCCATTGTCCATCTGGATGTACTTGCGCCCATACAGGGACTCCTTGCAGTTGTCACAGTCGAAGCACTCTGTCATGGTGCCGGTCTGAGGCCCTCCTTCACCTGCTGAGATCAGGGCAGGAGTGGGTCAGTATCAGCTGAGGTTGTCCGAGATGCCGCTGTGCAACCCTGCACCTCCAGAGGCCAAGGACCAGAGTCCCTGCACTGAGCCAAGAGCTGCTGTCAGCACAGGGGACAGACCCACGCTGTGTTCCTGCTCTGGGGCTGCATGCACTTCCCTAAGAGCCTGCAGACACCAGGGCCTGCAATGAACCTTGCTTCAGGCTTATTCTCCAATTCACAGCTGGAGAACTTTGGCACCACTCAGAAAACCTGGACATGTCAGCATGCAGCTAAGCTCCTCACTCTTTGCTACCATCCTGGGAAGTGAAGTGTAAAATAAAAAGGGAGAAATTTCCTGCATGAAAAGTTTTGGTTTGGTACCAAAACCATGTACATGCCACGTGGTTGTGTGTCCACTGTGATGTCTGAGAGCCAGGCACCCTAAGGGAGATCTG
>VYZP01053232.1:0-28905 GCA_013400635.1 Hypocryptadius cinnamomeus
AACATCTCAGTTTCAGTGCTAAGAAAGAGATCTGTTCTTTGTGCACTGAGAACCTTACACGAGTTACTAGAACAATATAGAGACTCTAAGACTCCCTAATTTACTGCAGATCAAGTATTTCTTATGAAAGTAACATTCCATTAATTCCATGTGTGAAAAACTTTTTTCTTTGTCAGTATTTTGATTTTTAGATCTGAAAATACAATTTAGCTTTTTCAAGACTCAGTTTGAGCAACTCTAATGTGAGATGCAGGTCTGGAGAGCCTGGATTTTTCCCATATCTAGGTCACAGCTCTCTTTTAGATCATCCTTTTTCCGTTTATGAATAATATTACAGTAAATAGATAAATCAGATTCCAGTTTTCAAAACTGAAAAGTAGAATAAAATGTTCCCCTGAACTGATCTGAGCTCTGTTGTTACTGAACACATCTGTGCACATACACAGAATTAGGTAAACCCAGCAAGAGAGAAGTCTTCTTGTGCCACTTTGTAAATGTTTAATTTGGGGTTTTTTTAATCTTAAATTCTGCTACAGGCTTCTTATGGGGTGTGGTGTTTGACACCCTAATCTTCTTCCAGTTTATATATGATGGTGTGCCGGTTTAGGCTGTGGTAGAGTTAATTTTCTTCATAGTAGCCTGTGTGGGGCTGTACTTTGGATTTGTGCTGGAAACAGTGTTGATAACACAGGGATGTTTTAGTTGCGGATTGTGGGGATGGGCATGGTAGATGATTATTTTCCCTCAGTGAATTCTTTGTAATCTTTTACAAATTCTGGAATTATGTTTGATCCTGGCACTGCTAGTTTAACTTCTTGTAGCATTCAGTCCTTCTGCATGGCTGGAGACACATTTTACTCTTTCTCCTGGAAAATACCATGATATGCCACAGATGGAGTTGGTAACATTGAGGTGCATCATGGGATTGTTACTATGTTTGTCATTTCCTTTCACATATTGCAGTCCTCTCTAAAAATAATGGATTTCCACATCTCTCTCTTGCTTACGTATCACAACTCATGACCTTTGTACGTGTTTTATGGCAATGAGTGCAGTAGGTTAAGGCTGTACTGATGCGAAACAGAGTAGCTTTTAGCTGTTTATTGAGAGCTACGGTCTCAGGTAAAAGGTCATATATAAAAATAGTCGTGGGAGAACAAAAGGAAATGAAAGTTGAACTGGAAAGGGTATTAGTTTTATATTGGAAAGCAGTGATACGTTTCTTTTGCAAACACTGAGATTCTCCTTTTTATCACTTCTATCTGAAACAGCTTTGCTGAACAGTGGTTATTAAAGTATGGTGTAAATGATGGCAAGTAAGAACAGCAGACAGGAAGAAACTGACCCAGTATTTATATGCTAATAGCAACCAAGGCAAAAAACTAATTTATAAATACTAGATGTTTCATTGTTTGTTACCAATTTTGTTTAGTATGATTTACTGACATTGTTCCCCCTTCTAACAATGATGTTCTCATCACTTTCTGGGTACAAAATGGAAGGGATACCTAATACATTGTAGAGGGATTTTTTTTTTATGTTACTGTTCATGTTAAATAATTTTCTGTATTTCTGTATTTTTCCTGAAGGTATCTGTGCCACCGAATGACAACTCAGTGAACTGATAACTGGATAAAAATCAGTTATTCCATCCAGTTAACATTCATGAAAAGGCCTATGACCATGTGAATTAGAAAATGCCTTTGAAGATCTCCGTGCCATTGGCCACATGATTTTAGTCTTAGAAATACAGATTGTTTGATACCTTGCATGTCTTTTGGAGCCTTAATCAGCTGTGAGCTATTTTGCACGGTCAAAGAGGGGAGGACCATTCAAAGAATGAAATGAAGACCATATTATCTTCATTTTGTGAGTAAGAAGAGCAGTGCTGTAACTGCTTTGGCACCCTTGGCAGTACTGCTGCATGTCACACCTGCTCTGCTGTGCACCAAGGTACTTAATGCAGGAGGTGGTGCATTTGCCACTCCAACATCAAATAAAGGGAGAGCCAGGAACTCTTAAATCCACTGTTCCTTTTGCACTGCTCCATGCACAACACTGTTGTAGCCTTGGAAGCATTCACAGGTGTGACCCTGGTGACACCTACCTGAGGCAAAGGCTGCACTGCAGTGTTCCATGGAGGGAAGCAGAATATTCCCTCCTCTGTGCTGTACAGCTGCTGACCCAGTAAAGAGTCAGCTGTTGCAGTCTGTCCTCATGCAATCAGCTAATGCATCATTCCTGCAGTCATTTGCAGCATGGAATTCACTGAATAATCCTCTTAATGTTTGCTCATCATACATTAGAGTGGCTTTGCTGGCTCACACTGGTGATCCATCTAACCCGGTGTGCTGCTTGCAGCACTGCCCATAAGCAGACGACAAGGGAGGAGAAGGATAGGGCAGCAAGGTGTTTCCTCCATTTTTTCTACCAGTTCATGACTATTCTCAGAAGTTTTCCTGCTCTTCATAGGGTTTTTGTATTTAATGATGTCCAAAGTAATTGTCCTGTGTCTCTCTTGCACATGTGTAAGCTCTTTGCTTCCAACATATCATCTGTGCAAGTGTGCCACAAATTGCTTCCTCTCACGTGAAGAACTGACTCCTTTTGTTTGTTGCAAATGTGGCTTTCACTAGTGTCATTTGAAGGTCACCTAATTGGTTTTTTGGGGTTTTTTTGCTTTGAACTGACAGTGAACAGTCCCACAGAACATCTCCACCACTCAGGACCATTACAAGCTACCATGGTGTTTGGGGATTTTCTTCCTGATGGAAAATTACCACTGGTATTTGCAACCCTAGTCACTGTGCTGACAACAATTATTTTTTCTGTCAAAGCCCCTGCACTGAGTCAGTGAGCAATCCCATATAATAGCTTTTCTCATTTGGGGCACAAGGCCAAACACTTTGATGAAGTAAATTGGATGACATTTTGGTGAAGTCAGAATGGCACATTCTTTATTGCAGAAGGGATTCTGACTCCTTGTTTCTGTAAAAAAAACCCAACCTAGTCTTTGCTTTAATTAAGAAAAAGTTTCACATTTATAAAAGTTCAAGTTTATTTTAATTAAAGTGGTCTTCTATGTGTTAACAGCTAAAAAATAGATCTGGTGCTTTCTAGAAGCATTTAAAACTTGAACTGAGAAACCCACAGGCCAGTTTCCACTGATTATGCAGTGTGTGAGACCAGAAACAGATTAATTACCAAATCAAGCAGGAAAGAGAGGATGAGCACAGCATTAATAATGAGATTGTTCCAAAGATAACTGGGAATATTATATTATTAACAAATTTATTGTTGTCATTAAAATACAGCACAGTGTATAACCATTCTTTTTAGTAGTGATTTTTTCCTACATCCTTCCTTAAGCAGTCATAATCAGTTGCATTTGAAGTCTTGTGTTAGTGTGGTAGCTTGCTACAAATACAAAAACTTTAAATTGATGCACAGGTCAGTATCTCCGTGACTAGAGTTGACTGAGGCTGAAACATAACAATTTTTATGCCTATTCAACATTTTGTTGAAAAGGATGAAAGCAAGGGTAGTATTCTGTTCTGTTTTGAACTTTGCATCCAAGAGAGGTAACAGTGTAAGATGCAAGTGTGCTGTATGAATCCCTCTTACTTAATAATGGCAATGGATAAGGGAACCGTACAGTTTATTATTATAGTGTAAGGTTAGGAGGAGCTGCAGGTCTCTAAATTTGCCACATTTGCAGATGTAGGAAATGACTGAACACTTTGCTTTATGCTGGAAGACTTCTGACTGCACAATTTGCCAATAAATATTGCCTGTCATAGTTAGGAAGTCAAATGTTCTCTGGCTTTCTCTGTGATCTTGTCAATTCTTGCATGAAAATCATTAGAGAAACTTAAAATCATTACAGAAACTTGGTTCAAAACCTGCATTTGACAGTGTCCTGTAGAGATGCTGATGATTTACTTTGGCCCAAGTACTCATGATAGAAAATTTCTCTTATTAACTGTGGTGGGACTTGATGCCAACATGAGCAGGTACTCTAGTTTGAGCAGGTTTTGAAGGGTGTGAGCTGGAGAGGTGATTGCTGGCAGCTGTTGACAGTAAGCAGAGCTTGGGTAACTTTCCAGGTGTAAACAGTTAACACTGATTGTTGTGTACACACAGTTGAACAAAACAAAGTTTGTTTTGTATGCAGTCTGCTGCACTGGAGATTTTTTCTTCACATGAGAATGGAAAGTATGCAATTACTAATAAGCCATACTTCTTAGAGCATTCTCTGGAGATTTGTAGTGTTCTAGAAAAGTGATGCTCAGGTAGTACTTCTCCATGCTAGTCATTTTGTAGCTTCAAGTTAATTTATTCCAGTTGTACAGGAGCCATGTCATGGGTTTTAAGGGAAATCAGACTTTAAAGCACAACAGATTTCATCCCACTGTTTTATGAATTTCACAAGCAATGCTAAAAATAAATCAATAGAAATCTCAAAGAATTCTCAAGCTTCAGTAATTCAAAGATGCACTGAAATGCAAAAAGGTAGTTATGTAATAATGTTATTTTTTTCAATGCAAACACAAAGGTTGGTGTAATTGCTTACTTCCTTAACAGAATGCAGACACACAAGTGCTCTTTAACTCCTTGCAAGTGTGACCTGACTAAGTGTGGCTGGTCTCACTACTCTGTGTGGAATGCAAGTGCCTGACTTCAAATACTTGCATCTGAAAATTACAGTTTAGGTTTATTGAATCCCAGTACTAAAGAGTGTTCTGAGAGCAAGAGTCAGGTTTCTGAACATGTACAGTTATTTAATCTATGCTAGTAGAGTTAGGTATCAGTTTAACTGTGGTCAAAAATATCTTAATTGACTTGACTTTTTGATCTCTTAAGTTCACAGGATGTTTAGAAAAACAAAATATATTCCAAAATATGCTTAGTTACTGAAGTACAACGTGTTATTGGAAATGAGCATGTTCTTTCTACTCTCTGGATTTTAAAGGGTAAAATACTGCCAGTTCTTCACAAGCTAATATGCAAGAGCAAAACACTTGACAGCAGTGGGTTCTCAGCTTAAACTGTGTTTGAGATTCTGGTTTTGTTTGTTTGTATGTTTTCCAAGTAGCCTAGGAACTTGGGCAGCCTGAAAATGTGACTGTTAGGCCTGCCTGATATTCCTAGTAGGTTTTGTCTTTCAATTTGCAGCTTTCATGTTAATGGTGGTGAGTTTTTCCCCTTGTCCTAATTAATGTAAAGATGTCCTGTACAGTTAGAAAAAACAGCCAGTTTGTAGGAGGAGTGGTATAATCTTACAGTAATGTTTGCCTTGTAAAAAACAGCATGAATTGAAGGACAGCAGGGAAGGGGCAGGTGTTGGAATTTGCAAGTGTTGGAATAAACTGTAAATAAGATCTTTTCTTAGAGAACCAGAAAAATATATTTGTGTGCATTCTGCCCAGTGCAATTAAGACCTCTTGCCAGAGCCTGCATTTAGCAGACTCTTAGAGGTTAATGTTTAATAAGTTATTAGCTAGTGCTGTTTGCTGTGTTCCCAGTATATGGATCTCCTGCTCCCTTGGAAGTATTATTTTGTGCAAATTCAATGCATTTCTATACTGAAACACATGAATCTACATGTGCTGTTAAAGAATCCATTATAGAGGAGGTAATAGTGTGCTATCAGAGGTTTTTCTGCTTTTAGTTCATGCACTTCTGTTCTCATTTTTCATATCTGTTCAACATAATAAAAGCAATTATTGTACTGCACGATTCCTGAAATCTCTGACTGTTGCATAGTCACTTAATAGTATTCAGTCAGTGGCAAGCCTGGTCCTACATTAACTGCAGGAACGTTGATTTCTAACTTTTGCTATCAGGTGACAGCAGAATCTGGTCTAATACACATGATTCACTTGTGTCATTTGTCTGCGATGACTTGTACTTAAACTGGAGGTGTAGTTGTAGTGAAGATACAATGCCATAAAAATGGGAAATAGAAAACACCTATGAGATCACCTTGAAGGCTCTGTTAGAGCACAGAATGTATTTTTAACTCCTTTTCTAGTTCAAAGGTGAATGTTCCAAGAACAGGATCATTCCTGTCCTTTTGTTGCTGGATTGTTACGTGACCTAGTGGAATTTCTAGTGGAGTCTCAGCTTATCTGTATTACCCAGTGTTGATTCATAGAGTCATAAAAATGAGCTTGGGCATGTTTAGTGCCAGTTTATTGGTATGAGAGTGCTGCTCCACCTCTGTTCAAAATTCCTAAGGCCTGAACCTGCTTTTATTACAGAGTTTGTAAACAGCATTCCTTATTGCTGAGAAGGAAAGGGGATTGAAGAGAGGAAGATGGAGTCAGCATTTACAGTTGTCTTTGCAGTTGTTCAGGTTCCCTGGTTAATGAGTTGGCCGTAGTGTAATGCAAGGTGGGAGAAATACAGAGGTGAAACTAATTTGTTTTCCTTGAAGGATCTGCCTGCACTTTATGGGATATAGCACAGTTCAGACCAGTGTCAAGAGTGTCTTTTAGGCAGCCAATTTTTGCATTACTGTGTAATTCATTGTCATGCTGTGAACAGGAGAAGCACCATACATGGAGAAAGACAGGTTTCTTAACAGATTGTTTTAAACTTTCCAACCTACTTACATGGACTTCAGTGGAACAGCTCTGAATTCTGGCACAGCTTCACATTTTTCTAATGAAGAAATCCTTTGGCAAACACACACTTGTTTACACCTCAAACAGTTAGCCAGCAGGATGAAGGAATGTAATGGGCACTGTACTGACTTACCTTTGTTGTCTGGCTTTTGATGGGCTCATTAACATTTGCCCTTTAACAGCACAGCAGAGAGTTACAGAGCATTTGCTTTAGGATTCCTTCACTGGATGTGACATTTATTTTAAGAATATACTGAAATACCAAGTAATGCCCATTGTAACTACAGTAATTTACCATAGTTTTTCTTGCTCTCACTATTGTTCTGAATGAGCAGATGAATACAGACATGAACAGAAAGTCTGCCCTGTGAGAAGCTAAGAGCAGGAATTGTCACCACAGACATCCTTGAAGATCATTCCTGCTTTTCTCCTGTGATGATCATCTGGCCATATTTGTGTTTCTTACTCTCCATGTGTCATCTGTTCAAGCTAAGAGAGTCCATAGTGGACAGAAGGCAGAAGTTACTCCAAGAGGAGCAGTGTCCCAGCAGTGTAGTCAGAACTCTAGGATTTGGATGTGAATAACTTCCAATATCCTTGTGGGATACATTCAGGACTGTGACCAAGGCTGGATTTTTGTGTTTCTCAAGAGGCCGTAAGGTTTGTTGCTGCACAGAGATGATAAGACAGTGGGCTGTCATCTCTCCAGTGTGAAGTCATGCATGCTTGTTTTGCTTTTAAAGTTTTTTTTTTTTCTATTTAATCCACCAGGGAGTCCTCAACTTGCCTTTTGCTAAGATTCCTAGGACCCCTGATCTGCAAAGTCCACATCAATCCCACTCTTTCCTCTCCACCTGGATCAACTGTCTTCAGTTCAGAACATTGCCTGCACTAGGTTTCCTTTGGCAAACAGATGCCAGGCAGCAGCTGGCCATCACTGGGAGCTGGTTGTGTCTTCTGGCTCGAGGCCCATACATCTTGTTGCTTTTTGGCCTGCATCCCATGCAGACTGCATGCTTGCAGCATTCTGACAGAGCTGCCTAGAGGGCTGCATGGGGCAGGAGGCTGAAGGGATTTCCTTAGGCAAATGTGCCTGACCTCCTGCAGAAAAAGGGCTTTAAGGTGTTGCTGGTTCCCTTCAAAAACCTCCTGTTGTGTGTGTGCCATGGAGAGTCATAGGTTAAGATAATCTTACTACTAAGTTGATTTCTTAATTTTGAATGTTTTTAGGACAGGATAACTTTGGGTTCAGGTTACATCTTTCTGGAGTGTACAGTTCTAATATTTAGCCTTCAGGGAAAATTTGGAGTTTGTTCACTGAATCTGCTGTTTAATGAGACATGATTTTGACTTTGAGAGTTTACTGAAACAAAATTACTGGATTCACAGCCAGTGATAAGTAAACTACCTCTAGAGCTAGAAATGCCATATCTGCATAGCTGTGCTTGAGTATCATAGGCTTTCTGAGAGTATTTGCTAGCTCCTTACCTCTGGAATCGAGCAGCATTAGCAAAGTGTGTGTTTACTTTCAAGCATTTGAGCAGTTCTGCTGTTCACTGTGGCTTTGGTCAAATATGGAAGCTGTGGTGTTGTTTCCTGAGCTGTGTCAGGCTTGGTGCTGTGACCACTGCCCTGGGGAGCCTGTTCCAATGCCTAGCCACCCTGGATGTCCCCCCCATGACACAGGTGGCCCTTCTGGCTGCCAGGGCACTGCTGACCCATGTTCAATTTGCCATGGACCAGGACCCCCAGGTCCCTTTCCATGGCACTGCCTTCCAGCCTCTCATTCCCCAGTCTGTCCATAGATCCAGGGTTGCCCCATCGCAGGTGCAGAATCCGGCACCTTGCCTTATTGAGGTTCACATGGTTGGTGGTTGCCCAGTCCTCTGATTTGTTGAGGTCTCTCTGCAGGGTCTCTGCAGAGGAAGTCAGTACTCCTCCCAATTTAGGGTCCTCTGCAAACTTACTTAGTATCCCTTAAAGTCCTGTGTCCAGGTAATTCATGAAGATGTTGAAGAACACAGAGCCTAAGATTGGGCCCTGTGGAACCTCACTAGTGACAGGTCACCAGTCTGATGTCACTCCAGTCACTGTAACCATTTGTGCCCAACCCATGAGCCAGTTGCTCATCCCATGATGTGTTTATCCAGCTGTGTGCTGGACATGTTGCCCAGGATACTGTGGGAGACAGCATTGAAAGCTTTACTGAAATCCAAAGGATTCCCTTGATCAACTAGATGGGTTACCTCATCATAAGAGGAAATTAAGTTGGACAAGCAGGACTGGGATGTGGTTTAAAGGAAGATGATATTCATCTCTTTGATTCCAAAGAGTCTTGCTCTCGTTAAGACATCCGAATTTGCATAAAACATCAGAATTTCATTGAACTTTAAAGCTTCATACACTTTAGGGTCGCATCAAATTTATAACTTTGATATCTGAGAAGAGCAGAGTGCAGAGGAGGTGTTTTAGTCATCCAATGCCTAAAAATACAAGTAGAGTAAGAGAAATCCAAATCTGGCAGTGGCAGCTGCACGTATTGTAAAGATGACCACATTTATCGTGACTTTATCATTTCAGTATGACAGCTAATCAAGGAAGGATTTCAGGCTTCGTTTTGAGTGTGGAAGAGAGTTGGTAACTGAATTATTTTTCAAATATGCGTTGACTCTGCTAAACCTGGAACAATTACAGAGCTATTGATCTTTGTCCCCCAGTGTCAGTAATTTGAGATGATGAAGTTTCTTTAATTTGAGAAGAACTTCACAACTGTAATATTCCTATGTGGTTTTAAAATCAATACTGTAGGTGGTAGATGAAGTGATGAATCAAGGTGGATTTTAGTGACATTTTTGCATTTCATTACTTTCTGAATAGAATCTATGTTTTGGGGAAGCATTTGGGCACAAGCCCACTGTAAGACAGCAGCCCTACTAAAGACAGCTGTACTGAGGGACACTGATTGGGACTGGGACCAGACTGGGACAGATGTCACCAGTCTTGACTGGGACATTGAGCCCTTGACCACTGCTCTCTGGAAGCAGCCATCCAGCCAATCCTATCCTCATCCACCAAGCAGTGCATCCATCAAATCTATGTCTTTGCAATTTGGAGAGAGGGATGTGGTGAGGGCTGTGTCAAAGGCCTTGCAAGGTCCAGCAGGTAACATCTGCAGTTCTTCCCTTGCCTTCAGCTCTGCTGTCATGGTAAAAAATGGCAGAATAATTCAGGTTGGTTTGGATTATGTTGTTCCACAGCCTCTCTGACTTCTTTGTCCCTATTGGTGTAGTCCACATAGTATTCAAACCATGACTTTGGCACTTCCTCAGCACAGAAATTCTGTGCTATGGCCAGTAATGTAATCGCACCCTCAGTAGGAGCATACAAATAGAAAGTGAGAGAATAATGTAAAAAGTGTGAGATGAATGTAACTGAAAAATCTCACTGCAGATTTATTCCTGCCTTTGGAAGCTGTTTGGGCCTGAAATATATCTGGTACTCACAGCTGCAGGAGACTTATCCTGTCCAGATTCATCCCCGAAGTCCTTTACTGCAATAAAATGGTGGTGGAGCTGTTGTTGTGTGAGAACTGGCTGCAGTATGAAATCTTGGAGAACAACAGAAGTACAGCATAAATACTTGGTCTGTTCACTGAATGACTTGAAGGGATTTGCTGTCTCAGCAGGAATTTTCACCAGATTCTCTGGGGCAATTCAGGATGACCTAAACCCTCTGGCAAAGTTTGTGTCTCCAAACAAGGTCTGGTGTAATTGTCATTGTCATTAACTTTGGCAGAGAGCTGTAAGCTCTGTGTATGAATGGAGTGAGTGGAATATATTTGTTCAAGAGGTTTCAGTGGGCAAATACCAAGTGTGGGTGACTTTGGCAGGTGGCTCATTCCCTGGTCATTTGACTGGGCAGAACTGGTTGAGTCAGGTTGATTAGCTGTCAGGCGTGAATTACAGCTGGCTAATGTTCTCCCTTTCTCAGTCCTTCACGAAGCAGAGGTAATGCTGATGAGTGGATAGACTGACATTAAAGCTTTGTGCTGATAGCTAGCCAGATTGAGACAAGAGTGGAAAAAAAAACCAAACCAAACCATTCCAAATTTCCATGCATTGCTCAGCCATGCTTGTGTTTTTCCAAAGAAATGTACCTTTTTCTATACCATGGGATATTTGTATTGCTATAGACAACTTCTAAGTTGAAAAAGCACTACGGTGACAAAGTATGAAGCCTTTCAAAAAGTCATGTGGACCTCTCTGCTTTGGTGGAGAACTGTAAGAATTCCATTTGTGTATTAAGCAAATTTTTGAGGGAGGTTTCTCTTGTCTGGAGGAGTACTATGTTCATATGCCTTTAAAGAAAAGAATGTGCTGTGTATGTTTTAAATACCTGGTGGGTTTTTTGAGGATTACCTTATCCTAATAATATCTTTATTATCCTTTCAGTGATGACATTTAAGTGTAAACTCACAGCTAATTTCTTCCAAAAGGTCTGCATTTGGACTTCATAATTACTTAACTCAAATGGGTATGAATTGTCCAATTATTTGGACATGTTCATGCATAGCTTGAGATACTGGAAGTTTTTTGTTTTCCTACTTGAGAACATGAGTGAGGTACTCAGAAAAGCAGGATGACCTTTGCTAAGGATCTGTCTTCGAACCATGTTGATTCATATGCACAGAGCTCTCCAGACTCATCTGGAGCAGCTCCTGTTCTTCAAGAACAGAGAAAGATTACTCACCATACCACATCAGATCTTTAGAATATGTCAGATTTATCTTTGATCTTTGAACCCAGGAGCTTCTGACACCTCACAGGGAGATGAAACATCCCTATGATGCAGTCAGTCAGTTATAAGGAATCTTGTTGTTGGTATTGTGTGGGATGATGTCACTTGGCTGGTCAGCTTGTGCCTCCAGGTGAAAGGTTTTCTTGCACTTTCTCAACACCCATCATGATGCATGTTTATACTGGTCATAAAACTGACTGGTTTCTATTGCAGCTTCTACATCTGAACTTAGAGACAACAAAACCCGACCGCCAAATGCAGGATGTACGGTGTAATATTTCCGTATAGTATTCTGTTCTTTGGTTCTGTGCTTTTGTTTTTATTACCCTTTCTTGTCCCTTTGATTATCGGTAGCATCTGATGCTATTTTGCTTGTATTTGGGTGAGAATGAAGGTGTACTTTAAGTTACAGAGTAGCAGACTTCAGCAGAGTCCATGCTTTCAGTGGCCACAGACTGTAGCTATGCTGTAACAGCCCACAAGTTACCTGCTTCAGGCTGAGTCTGATATTTGTCAAATGCAATTTGAAGTTAAGCTTCACCAGAGAAAAAACTTTCAGGAAACAAAAATGAAATTATTTTTTATTTAACCAAAGCCTACTGTCTAGGCTTGTCCTTGGATTTAATGGTGTCATCTTCCAAAGTGAAGCCTTGTGTGTGTTTACAAAGATTTACAGATGTGTGTTTGTTTAGTGGTTAGATTTTGCTGGGGACAAAATGCTGCTTTGACAGACGCCACACCACATCAGGCATCTCAGTATGCAGCATGTCATATGTATCTTGAGCTGGGCTTGTTTAGCCTGGAGAAAAAGAGGTTGAGGGGTGACATTGTTCCCTACACATACTTGAAAGGAGGTTGTAGCCAGTTGGGTTCTGGTCTCTTCTTCAGTGCCTCCAGACGCCAGGCCCTGCTGCCTCCTCTTGTGATTCTCTCCTGTAACACTGCCATTGTGTAGCTCCCTGTCTCCCTTCCTCCCCACAGACATGGTTTTCCCCTTTGAAATCACTGCACTGCTGCTGTTTTGTAGCAGCTGAGACACTGCCTGGTGCCCATGTGCTGTGTGCCCAGTTCCCATGGTGCCAGCAGCCAGAGGCTGCTGCAGGTGATGGGCTAACGGAGTGCTGCTGGAACCAGCAGTGGTCCAAAGGTGAGATCCTGACTTCAGGCAAAGTGCCCACTGACGTCAGCAAAGTCAGGATCTTGCTCAGAGCAAGCAGTCCAGAGGCTGAAACTGGGAAGCTCTCTTAATATAGCTCTCTGATTTCTCTTTGCACTGATACATATTTTATTTTTCATTTTATTCTCTACAAAGCTCAGTAAGAAGCAGCCTTTTGTCCCGTGAAACTTTTCAGCATGCACAAAGCCTTTGAAAGCAGCTGTAAGTGGAACAAAGAACTAGAAACAGAAGTAAAATAAATTTTACAAAAAATCTTAGGGTAAGCCAGGTATGAAAAGAAGTTCAGAAATTCTGATTTACTGTCCAGAAGATTTGTGACAACTACAGCAGGCAGCAGAACTGAGAAACAAATGGATAATTAAAGTCATTAGGAGGCACCAGCATTATTTCTTTAGAGAAAAAATTGTTGCAGAAGAGCCTGTGAGCATGTGCATAGGTATAGTCAGTATAGTGCACTTGAATTTTCAAAATGTTTCAATGGGGTTGTCAACAGTTTCTAAAGAAGCAAAGATCACACTTCCTTGCGATCGGAAGGAAAAACTTTTTATGGATTAATAACTGGACGGCAGTAAAAAGATATGATTGGTTTAGTGGTGGAGAAAGGTTTTCTGAGAAGTCCGTTAAGAATCTTTGTTGGAATCTGTGCTATTTAACTGTTTCCATAATAATGTAGAAAATACTCAATGCTAATAGAAAAGTATTCAAGGCAGGAAAAACTAAAGGCTACAAGGACTTTCAGAAGGCTTCTGATTTACTCTTTATTGGATGAAAAACTGATTAGTTGAGTTTCCATCGTTATGTGCTAACTATGTCCATAAAGCCACAGAGATTATATAAATGTGTATATAAATGTGTACTGATGAACTCCAAATTAAGCAATCATGAAAGCAAATTAGAAGTTAGATTTTCACGAGAAGTCACCGCTAAATCTGCCTTCATATATTATGCCACGTGCAGTTCTGGCTACATTTTAGAAAGGACTTCATAGTAGGTGAAAAGGTGTAGAGAAAAGCAGCAAAAATGATCAAACACATGAGTATGACTTCTGTAAAATGAGAGACTAGACAAACTAATATTTTTCTGTCTGATTAGAGACCTCTACTGGAGTAGTATAAAGTCAGGATTAGTATGGGGAAGGTGGTTAAGGAACAGTTACTGGCAAATTCTCGTAATTCAAAACCAAGGGAAAGATTATGTCACCATACCTAAAATAGAAGGTAAAAATAGAAGGTAAAATAAATCAATTTTAATCAATGTGTAACAATGTTGCAAAACTCCCAGCCATCAGATCTTGCAAAGGCTAAAACCAGAGGTGAACTCAAAAGCAAACTGAACATAATCACAAAGGTTAGGTTCGATGTTTGCTGTTAAAATGAGGGGCAAACTTGCTCTTCTCCCCTAAGCATTCTAAGGGCACATGTTGATATCAATTGTCACTAAAAAGGGTGGGAAGGGAGTTGAGAAGAGCTATAATAATTGCTGTTAGCATCTGTTTCTCCAGTAGTGTCAAGAAGCAAATTCAATGCAAACTTTTTTAGTCTGTCTGCTGTGATACAGAAAATAAGGATTTATTTTATTTACCTTTCTTTTCATGATTTTTTTTCTTGCCTCTGTTCTTTCAATAGACACACCTTTATTTTTCTTTAAATAGTATTTATCAAGCTGAGTGTTTGATTTATCTGTATTTTGTAATACTGTTTTGCACCTTGTCACCTTTGCTGTTTGTACACTGGTACAGAATGTCTTTCAGTTACAGATTATGTGAAAGGGCTGTTCTGGCCTTTCTTCTTTTCACATTTCAATTTTCTCTCTCCTTGCTTCTGTAGATGACCAAACCCCCAATGGAACGATTCAGCCAGATGTGCCTATTGCCGCAACCAGGCCGGTCAGATGGAATACCTCAAGTCAGATTCCCATTAACAGACAGTGGTTCATGTGGGAAGGAGATGGACTTAGCAGATGAAATCTCCTTTGTTAACAGTGATGTGTTTTTCTCCAGGTGAGTGGGTTGGGTTTTTTTTGTCTTTGTGTTTTTCTCTCTGTTTGTTTTGTACCCGCATCTGTGGCTCTGGGTATTTTGAACACTTAAACAGGATACTAGGGTGTAAGATAAATTAATGTGCCTTTTCTGGTTGAATCCACATGCTCCAAAGCCAGCTGTGTGCTTTGGTTTGCGTCTCCAACATAAAATTTCAAGCATATGAAGGTAGGCTGCTTGGTGAAGGAATACAGGTGGACAGGTCTGATCTACAGTCAGGCAGTAGAAATTACACCAAGCACAAGATGTAACCAATGTGTCTCTTGAATAATCAAGTGTATTTGATCTGCCCAGTTTAAGTCTTAACAGGTGGCTGACTTTATTCTCACTCTTAAATCCAAAAAAGGAAGGGGCTTTTGTAGGGTTTTCTCTTTCTGGCAAAAATTGTGCTACTGGTAGTACTGCTTCATTCAGACAAGAATAGAAGAGTATGTGTAGAGTATCTATACAAGTGTCTTTGTGAATTTATCTATGAGAGTCTATCGGTGTAAAGCATCTAAAAAAGTATCTATCTAAAAGCATATTTTGAGTTTTGATTGTTGGCAAATTGTTTGTTAGGTGAACAGGTAATGGGCATTTTGCTTTCTTGTAAAGTCCTTCCCTGCTGAACGTCAGGCTGAACCGGGATCTTTTCATTGTTCTCGGGATATTGAATTGAGTCTGCCATTCTCTCTCCTCTTGTGTCTAGTGCAGCACATGAGGGGTTCAGGTTACTGTGGGAAATTGCAGTGTGCTACCGAAATATGGAATTGGCCTGCTGTGGGAAATAGTGCTGTTCACATGTCATGGAACAGAACACTGCAGTGTCCCAGCACACCAACCAGGAACACAAAGCAGAGGCAGTGCTGCCAGACACGTAACTGAGTGACTTCACCGTGTAAGCAGGAGATGTGTGCTATTCTCAGCACCAGAGCAGACAGTTTATGAGACAAGTTAGCAAATTATGCACTAACACCAGATTTTGGTTCATAGTAATGGTGGTGAAGCATAGATATTGAATTTGGTTTCTAGCCCTTGGCAGGCACACATGCTCTTTAACTCTTAGCTATGTTAGCTGTGTGTTTCGCTCTCCCCAAGCTTCCCCAAAAATTCCTGCAGCCAGAACACATCAAGTTTGTTCACATGGCTTCATTAATCCAGCTGCTTTTCACTGACATGTGTTAGAAATCAATGATCAGAGCAGGTCAGCAAATTGGAGAAGGCATTACAGCTCTAGCAGCTAGACAGGGCCAGGCAGATGGGGCTGTGGCAGAAGTTCCAGCCTCTGATGTTGATATGCTGGAGGCTGGCAGAGAGTGTGCCTGTACTCTGCCATGTGTTCCAAGATGTAAAGGGAAATGAAGTGCCCAAGGGTTGAAATAAAGAACTGCCAGGTCTCATGTGGAAGGTGTGTGTGACTGGTGTACTTCATGAGCTACCCCAACAAACTGCCTTTTTTTCAGGAGAACAGTCCCCAAACAAAGTAATTATTTGCTGTAGGGAATCCTGCTTTCCTGTCAATGTGTAATTGCTTAGAAGAGTACTGCTGAAGTGTGGGACAGTTGGGCCAGTGCTGGCACAGGACATTAAGCACCAAATGAAATGTGTTTGTAACTAGGCAGAAGCCTGATCTTCATGCTTGGGCCTTGGATTAAAAGATGTCTGCATCTCTGATTTTATCTGGGAAATTAATTAACTGTAGAAATTAATTTTCTTGTAATCCCATTTTGTTCAAGAATGCCCTAGTTTCCTGTCCTGTCACACTTCTGTACATATTTATCTAATTGCATTGAATATCTGTGCTGCTGTTTGCTTCTGGTACTTTTTTGTCAGTGATCTACTGCTGCTGCTGAAGGAGGAGTAGAGAGTGTTTGCTGTTTTCTTCCCAGCCTCAGGCTGGCAGGTTCTTGGGTAGTATGAGATGGAGAGAAGGAGCAGGGGAAGAGCAGAAAGAGGTATCTGGCAGGGCTAACATGCTTGGGGGACACCTGTCTGTGCAATGGGCACAAACCTTGATTCCCTGGCATCAATGTAGTGCTCTGATATATCAGGAGTGGTTTTAAAAGTGCCTTTGGCAGCTTTGTGCCACTGCCATGTAATGTGAGCCCACAATGAAGTATTACCTGGTGTTACTTCAGTGCAAGGCTATTATTAGGAGTTTTCACCTTTTTCAGCAGGAGGACTCTGGCATCTGACCTAGATTACAAAGTGCTTTGCAAACACACTGCTATTCTTGTGGAGGGTTTGGTGTCACACAGTACCAACAGTTCTAAAATAAATCTTATCATTAATTATGTGTAATTACCAGATAAGTTTTAGTGAAACGACTGTATCTGCTCAACTATGATATGATCTTTGTTAGAAAAGAATAAAGGTTGTTTTTGGCAGTGATAATCATTTGCTGTTTCATGAAAACGCCTGTGGTTTTTTCCCTTTCCCTGGTTAGATACCATGATAGGGGTGCATTAGAAGAGGATGAAGGGCTACATAGAACAGTAGATGCAGAATTCCACTTTTAGCAGCTTCACAAGTGTAACAGTGAAGAAATAACCACACGCACTAAGCCCCTAAGGCTCTCTCCAGCAAGGAGTGCAACCTTCAATAAATTTTCCATCAGTTTCATTTGACACTAAAGCCTTCAGGGAGAAACTAAGAGACTTCTGGTTGATTAATGATTTTTAATGCTATTTAAAATGTCTCTTAATGTGTGTCTTCATACAGTTGTCCTTAAAATGAAGATCCACATGTGAAGTAGCAACTACAGTTGTGACTGTGTCTTCTATAATGACTTAACATTTTTTAAAAATACTGAAAGTCGTGTTATGCCTCCTTACAGGTATGATATTCCTCATTGCAGGAATTTTTTGAAGGTGCTGCTGTCATCTAAAATATGCAATACATCAGTTACAGTCAAAACTTTGCAGAGCATAAAATCTGTATCACCTTCTGTTCACAACAGTTATCTTAAGAAAATGTTGTAAGTTAGGTTCTTTTCTTCTGAACAAAATAGGTGGATTAACTCTGTGTACCTGCAGTCCCCACTAGCACATAATGTATGTGTTGTTTTGAAAATTGTCTCATTATTATAGCGGTATGCCAAGGGCAGACTGCTAATTATGCAGCAGCAGAAAAGCATACCTGTATGCAGCTCTTGAGTAAATCCAAAAACAGTGGAGAAGGAAAGAGAGAAAGGAAGAAAGAAGGGAAGGGGCAGGAGAGACTGGTTCTCTGAAAAAATTATTAAAGTCTTTAGGCAGTATGCAACCTGTTACTTACTTCTATGAGTCTCATCTCATTTTTGCAAGAGTTGCTGTGCAGAACTTCAGGGCCAAACCTCTGGAGCCTGGGAACCACACACATCCTTTGTCTTTGCCTGGATGAGAGCCATAAGACACACATTGCACACTCAGGAGCTGGGGAAGGCAACTACTTTTGGAATGGAGGGAATGGGCTACCCTGGGCCTTACCAGACCTTCAGTGAGAGGGGTCTGGAGTGGTCCTGCAGCTCTGTGAAGCTGAGTCCCTGTTTGGGTCCCTCTTTCTTTGTCTGGAAGGAAAAAGTCTGCTCAAAGCTCTGGTTCATACATAACTGCAGTAGGAAATTGCATGATTTTGAATATGTTTAGAGGTACTAAAACTTCAAATAACTGCTTCAA
The DNA here is from genome assembly GCA_013400635.1 of Hypocryptadius cinnamomeus. NCBI lineage: Eukaryota > Metazoa > Chordata > Aves > Passeriformes > Zosteropidae > Hypocryptadius > Hypocryptadius cinnamomeus. The sequence continues at coordinate 18,277 of VYZP01053232.1, forward strand.
ATAATAGATTCAAATGGCTTTTACTTCAGGGCTAGATATATTAAGACTTACATGGATACAAAGGTAGGAGGGCCTCATGCAAGCAATTCTCTTGCCTTTTGTGCTAAACTTTGTATACAAGCAAAGAGAAGAGAGAGCCTTCTGGAAGGTGGGAAAATGCTTCCTGCAGTCAAAATGTGAAGCAGGGGATTGAGGATGGTGAGCATAAATGTCTTTCCTGATACTGGCTCGGAGGTGCAAGCTGTCTGCAGACTTTGGTTGATGCTATGCTGGATCTTTTGTCCAGGAAAGGACCCTGAAATATGCTTTGCTGTTGTACATGTCTATTCTAGCACTTGCTGGAGCTGCATCTCTTTGCACTCCTGGGACTGTTTTGAAGAGGGATCCCTTAGTGGGAGAGCATCCTGCTGTTTGTGGTGCTGTTAGGCTCTGTGCTGGAAATATCAAAGGAGTGCAGCTGAGTACCCATCCTTGCCTAGTGATGGTTGGGTGCTGGGGAATGGGTGCCGTGTATGGCAGACAGACTTTATGAAAAACACTGTGCAGCTCCTCAGAGCCACAGCTTAGAGCAGCCACAGCAGTTGTTCAGTAAGCCAGCCTTCTGTATTTTGTAGCCAGGTCTTTGTGTGCCAGAGATCACAAATTCCTGTTTGTGACTGCCATCACAGCTGCAATGAGATTTGCCAGCACAGATAATGCTGTGCTGGCTTTCTAACACGTGCATGTTTTCAAAGAGAAGGTTTGTTTACATCAACCTTTTGTTCACAAAAATCCTTATATCTGGCCTGTGTCCTGAAAATAAAGGAAACACATGCCTAGTAGCATGGTAGCATCCCTAAAATAAAGGGTTGGTTAATGTACCCTGCTGTGCCTTCTTCTTAATGACACTGTGTATTTTCACTGCTAGTTATTGAGGTATGAAAACATACATATATTTGTACACTGAGATGTTCGTGCTTACTGTAAACACTTTCCCTATTTATTGGCTTTCCTCTTAGCAGCTGAGGTTTAAAACTGAGGCAAGCCAAAACTTATCATTATTCTCTGGCATGTGATAAGAATTGGCCTGTTCTTGCCAGAACAAATCAAACAGGGGGGCTAGTGTTGTTTGCTTAGCTGGCTATTTTTGTTTAGGTTTGGGGTTTTTTTGTTTTTGAAGTCTGTCATGCCAGTACATTCAGTCCCCATCAAAAGTAATAATTTGCCTTACCACTGAGGAGCCGTGCTGCCTGGTTTACATAAGGGATTGCAGCCAGACAGCAGCCAGGGCTGCCCTGATTCTTCAAGAAAACGATTCAAGAAAGGGGTAAAGGTCTGGAATGTTGGTAGGGAGGTGGTAAGCACAGTTGCCTTCTGCATTATTCAGCATGCAGCAGCCTCTGGCAGGCCCTGTTCTGAGCCCTCAGAGAGAACTTTTTATGTAAAGTGTTGCTGCTTTTTGCCACTTTCTCTCTTTAGGTTGTGAGTTAGTTTTTCCAAGCTGACTCATTTAACTTTGCAAGTACATTTGTCTCCACCCTCCTATGCAATCAATTCCCTTCTTTCTTGCATTGTGGGATGCTGGCAGCAGGAACTGCCTTACATAATGAGTTGTTAAGAAAAGCATTTAGTTTTCTAAAAACACAGTCACAAAGACGTGTGATTTCTGTGTCTCTCCAAGGCAGGTGACTGTGAATGGAAAATCAGGGTGTGGTCTGAGCTCTTCCTGGGTTCTTCTCTCCTGTCTATAGCCCAGATGTAATAACAGTTACAGACCCATGTAATTATGTAGATTTTTTCCATGCAAGTCACCTGGGTGGATTTCAGTGTACTTTTCCAAGCATTTGACCTTTCTCTTCCACTCTGCACAAGTTACTCCTTTAAATTAGGCCTTGTCCATCACACTATTCTAACTTTATAATTCTAGCCATTTTATCTGTGTCTCTCTTTGCAAGATTTACATGGTGGCAAATTATGGCTTGTGGGATGGAGAATATTTTGAATCTGGTGCCCTGACCTATGCCACAGAAGTGGAGGTTCATCTCATAAGCAAGAAGAATAATATATGAAACAAAGATCTAGTGACTGTTTGAGCTAGAAGAAGTGCACATATGCACTTTTGTTGTCATAATGTGCATATGGAAACAAAAGTTCTTCTTTTGGTCCATGAGCCAGATATATTAGTTTTTCCTGTTTCCTGGGACAGCATCCAGCATCCAGCAGCCTTAGAAATCAGAAAGGGACTACAGTAAATTCACAGTAATTGACTAACAAATTATTAACTAACAAAGCTGGAAAAAAATTACTCCCTTACTGTTCCTCAGGCATTGCTCTCTCAGCTAGATGGATTTTTTATTTTGCTATCTGCTTTTGCTGTGAGGAGGAAGTCCCTACATCTCATGAAGCTGATGGCTTTCTGATACTGACTGGGTCACATAATAGATTTGCTGAGGAAATAATGGACAAACATGTGTATGATTTTTAAGTAATTTTTAAACAAAAGGATATGTGATGTGTTATTGGAGAACACACAGTGAATCATAAGGAGTGTAGGCTAACCTTGGAAATCTTTGTGCTTTTAATATTCATGTGTATATGAACCAAGACACCCATCATTAACCCGTGTTTCAAGCAAGTAGAGAAGGAACAAAGCCTCTGCACTGTGACTTGACTTATTTTTACTTCAATAAGTAAAAATCTTGTCACTCTCCTGTCCCTTCCTTAGGCTGTCTGCTGATGAGTCTGCTCCATTGTTCCAAAGGGGAGGTTCAGCACAGAGTGCTTTTTTTCCATTAGCTTTGCAGAGCCAGCAGTTTTTGACCACCTGTGGCTGTGAGGTATTCCCCCCTGTGACTCTCCAGAGGGGACCCGGGCCTGTGTCCTGCAGGCAGTCCCCACAGGAAGATCAGCAGGCAGAGGTCACTGGGTTCTCAGTCAGGTTTGTTTGCTGCTGCAATTTCCCGGTTCAGCTGGGAGAGCTGCGCGTTTGGACGTTGTGTTCAGCACGTTGCAGCGTAGGCTGCTGGGTTCAGCTGTGACTTCCTATGACACACATGTGTATTTTTATTCAAAGTGGTCAGCTGGTTGTCTAATAAGAAGAGGCTGAGCGTGGCACAGCAGAGTTGTCACTCACTGCTGCTGTCACTTTGCTTGCATCAGTTTGGCTCCGAGCTGTTTCAGTGTTGTAAAATCCTTCTCTGTCATGGTCAGTGGCCATGAGAGATTTCCTCTCATTTTATCTGTTGTGAGGAGTATGATCCCAAGCTGACTGCTTATCTACAAATTGCACTTCTCACATTGGCTCAGTGCCTTCCTCCTGGCTGGAGAGGGTTGCAGTTAGGAAGTGTGAAGGTAGTTCTGTTCCTGGACCAAAGCTTTTCTTTTCATTATGCACCTGCTGAAGTAGTGTGTTTGTGCCTGCAAATAGAGACCACTTGGTAGTTGCAAAGAAAAACCAAAAACTGCTTCGTTGTTAATGACTTCTAGTTGTTAAGGCTTACGCAGGACTCCTGGAAACAAAGATTCCACCACCAATGCCTCAGGTCTATTCACAGTCTCTGTACATTCAGAAAATTTTGAGTACCATAGGGAGGGATTAATATCTAATAAAATAACAGGTTTTATTGTTCTGCATTATAGTTAGGAACTATCTAGCCACTGTAAAATGATTGGGAGCACTACGAACACTGCAATATATTTTATAAAATGTATAGATGTTTCCTTCAAAAAATCCCATCCTGAAACTTCAGAAAGTGCCAAATTGAAAAAAAAAAATTTCAAGTGACCACTGCTCTAACAGAGATACTGAGCATCACAGAAAAAAAACTTCCTCTAAAATCTTGTTAGCTTTTGCTGGATATATGCTCCTTGAGTAGAAAAATATGTTCTTTTCCCAAGACTCTGACAGGTGGTTGGGAAGTTGAAAACTTACAGACCTTACCCACGTTGTTCTGAATGTTCCTGATAATGAACTTGTATGCTGAACTTGTTTTCCTGCAGTATCCACTTGTGCCAGTCTTGACAGGAATGTCCTGCAGTGGGACAGAAGGGTGTTTGCACAGCCTGGACACGTAGAGAGCAGCTAGGCTCAAAGCTGATGTTGCAAATGAGGGGCACAGCAGTGAGCTGTGCTGATTAAGCCCTCGGTATCTCTGTATCTGGCTGTGCATAAACAACCATTTGTTGTTTCTTGCTGTACACACAGCTGGGCACAGGAAGAAGCCCCAAGGCTGACCTGAGAGAGCTGTGTTCTGCTCAAATGCAGTCTGGTTTTAATGGATCTGGTCAGAGTTGCCTTTTAGCAGGATCTCCCTTGCTTCTGTGGCAGATGCATCTTGCAGCTCTAGGCAGAGAGCTGGAGTTATTCTCACCCAGCTCACTCTTGTTTCAGTACTTCCCAGCCAGAGTCCATCTCTCCTGCCGAGTCATCTTTTTCCCACCAGCTCTCTTGGGAGCCAGGCTGGCCTCTGGGGCACTGGTGCAAAGGGAGGACTCCTTTCAGTCACTTTGTCAGCTGGAGAAGAGGAGCTATTCCTGGAGGGTGACTCTGCCAGACTGCCTCCTTTGCCAACACGGACAGCAGTTTATCTTTCAGTAGAGTAAAAAGCCACGTGCAGCAAACATGAATGGTGTGGCCTGTTCCTCTGCTTTCCTCAGCCCCTTCCCATATCCTTGTTTCTTTTGTGTGGACTACAAGCATGTCATTTGAAGATGCTTTAGGAAGCAGGGAACATGAAGGGTGCAGAGGTATGAACTTCAAAGGATAGTAATTTTGTGGAGGATTGGAAGGATGATTTTGGAAGATGGGAAAGTGTAAAAACAGTGACATTTTTGGTAGGTAACATAAATCATGGAGGGAGCACCAGAGACTCACTTAAATTTTTTAAAACTTTTTTGCTAACAAATGAATGCTTGTTCTTCATAATTTTCAATGACATTTTCATTGGTCTGAAACAGCTGGGATTTAAAAAGCTTTTGTGCAAACAGTTTTATAGAAATAACAATTTAGTGTTTTAAATAACAATTTAGAAGAGTGGGGAAATTTACTGTCCAAATTTCATTGGACAGTAAAATTTAGGAATTTCATTAGATTAGCAGAACTTTGGAGAAAGCCTGCTTAGAAAATAACTTGTGCCAGACTGGACTCCTGCTTGTTTGCTTGCTCTCCCATGCTCTGGCACTTGCACTAAGTGGTGCAAATGAAGAACCTAGTGACCTTGTCACTCAGCATGCTTTACCCTGTTCCCACAGCAGATTAGCTGGCACAACCATTCATCACTTGATGCTTTCCCAGGAAACCCTTTAGGAACCTACTCCCAATCCTCCCCCTTCTCCAGGATGGAGGCCAAGAAATAATTTCTGGGCTATCCCGTGGGGTGAGAGTCCTTTGGAACAAGTTAAAGCAGCAGACGAGCGGGTGTGGCGGTGCTTGCAAAGGACACTGCTGTTTAATGAAGGGAAGCCACAGCAGCAAATCCAGGTCACCAGGGAGCGTGTGGTGTCCCTTGCAATGGGAAATGAACTTTTGTGCTTATCTGTTGGATGAGATCAGGAGTGCTGAGAACCTGAAACTCTGAGAAGCTTTCTGTTTGGTCCGTACTTCTCTCTTGTCCCTGCAAGTTTAAAGAACAGTTCTGGAATATGTTTCCTCCTTAACAGATTTTAACTAGCTTAAAAGGTTTAAAAGATTATTTGGTCTCTGAGTTGCAGGAGGGAACAGAAAAGCTACTGTGCAAAAACCAGTATATTCTCCACAGATATGCCAACAAGGCTTGTATTTCTATGCCAGTGGAAAAAATAAAAGGGGTAAGATGAAGTCAGCTGAGAGCAACCTGCTCCTCTTTTGGACAAGAGGAGTATCAGTTACGAAAACAAGAAAGAAAATTCTGCAAATTCCATCTAGACTGTATGCATAAGGCTTGGTGTTCCTAAACAGAGGCAACTGAAATTTGTAAGAACATTAAAAATTCACTATAATTATTGATTAATTTCATCAGTAGTTAATTATTCTCACCACTTTAAAATGTCTTAATTTCTAGCCATAATCTGCCAATCTTTGACTTCCAACCATTGAGTCTTCATCAGTTTGTGAGTACTAGGACAAGTATTAATGTTTCCTGCATTCATCAATGATTTTCTTTGTAAAGCACTAAATGTGTGGGTTTAGTTTTTGTGCGCCCTTCATGGGCTGTGTCTTTACACTCTTCAGTTTTTCACAACTTGCTTGGAAATGGGAATTCTTGAACTGATCAAAGTCTTTTGTAGCAACCAAAACCTAGCAGGAAATACAGACATAATACACCTTTTTGATGTAATACTCATGTTGATGTCTCTGAGGATGATGACGATGATAATTTCTTCAGCCACGCAGTCACTCTGGGCTTGTAAGTACGATGTTGTACCCCCATCTTGCACGTAGTTCCCAGATTTTGAAAGTTATAATGCTGGCTTTCACACAACATGCATAAAAACCACCAGTATACATAAAAATATACCAGTATACATACATAAAAATAACTACCAGTATAATTTGACATTTACTTACAAATCACTGAAACATCCTTAAGTGAAACAGGGCTGAGCACCAGCTTTGCAAAGTCACCATTACTGCTTTTAAACCTTTCTGAGGATTGCCCTTTCACTAAATTATGTTTTTAACATATTAGTTGGTCTTTCTTCCTGTTTTTGCCCTTTTGGAAGGGGCCTTTTTAATTGTCTGTCTGCTTTGTTTGGACTTGAAGGGCCACAGTTTCCAAGTACAGTTTCTATTTACATGTGACTTGCTTATTTCATATGTGCACACAAGTGTTCTGGCTTGCAGGAGGTTTTCCAGGGTATTTATCATTTATAATGGCAGATGTTCATGTGCATAGATACTTTAAAGAGGAAAATGTGTTTATTAATGTAGGTACGTGTACATAAATAATGGAATTTTTAGTTTTGTATTGATAGTATTTTGAAAAGTACATTCTGTAATTTTCAGTCTAGCAATATCTGTCCTGTGCATTTCATGTTTCTGTCAGAGGGAAAATATTGCATAACTTAGTAAACATTGTGGGAATAAATTGATGGTATTGAGTAGCATCCTAAAAGCCCTCAGATTTTGTCAGACCAGGAAAGATTCCTTTATTTTCTTTTTTTTTTTTTTTTTTTAATTTTTGAATAGTGTCTGATTTATGTATTACTGTGCAGTGAAGCAAGGGATAACTGTTTTTCAGGAGGCAGACACAACCATATCCTCATAAAATCCATTATTTAGATCACATATTTTGTATCCTCTGGTGCTGCTCACAGATCCTCTTCTCTTGTTTCTTTATATGCTGAGAAGATTACTTGGTGTGCAGCAAAGTATGAAAAGGAAAGAAAGAGGAGAAAGCAGTTCTGTAATGATGATTGACAGGAGACTTCCTTTTCAAATGTGCAGTTGTTCTTTAAACTTTGATGGAGAAAAGTGATTATTCATATTTAGTCCCAGCCAGTGTTTTTCTTCCTTTGTTGAAACTCAGTAAGAAATTTACAAATCAAATAGTTTGAACACAGGTGTTGCCTTGGTGTAGGTGCTGAAGTGTGGCATTATGTGTTGGTATTTCAAGGGACTTTATTATTTTTATTGTTATTTGCTGGCTATTTTCCCTAAGTGTTCTCAATACCCTAGGGGGCATGTAGTCAGTGGGGAGGATGCTGTGACTGTCCTGAGAGAGGGTTTTCCCTCATCCTCTGTTTCTATAGTTGGTGGTACCATAAAGGGCTTCTGTGGTGCATTGTTGGTGCCAACAGATGAGTTTGGCCTTTCTGAGTAATATAAATGCAAGAACTATATGAACTTTCAGAAGAGGTTTTATCTTCTTTGTTTAACGTGGGAGAACAAATGCAACAAGTACAAGCAAATCCAAACCAAAATGTTGTATAATCCCAGGTTTTATGTGTGCTAGCCCAGCCTGAGTTATGCAAGTTAAAAAAAGGCATAACAGGGCAAGGGGAAGGTAGGAATTCCTGCCTCTGACACATAGCAAGTTGGTTTTACCATCAACATCTGTGTGAAGGAAGTGGAATTGTTTGGAGATAAGACTGCAGCTTTCTAGCAGCTTTTGTCTGCCTGCTTTGTGCCACAAATAAATCACTTGTGGTCCCTACACATGAACAGGGGAGGTGAAGAATTAAGATTTCTTCTTTAGCAGCTCAGAGATTCAAAAGGCCCTTTGAGACAGTGTGAACTGAACTAAGGTGACATGCATCCTGTACTACCACTCTGGCCGCAGTCCTCAAAAGGAGTTTTAAAAAATTTCACTCTGACATTTCTCCATGTTAAAATCTTTTGTTGCAGTGTCTGCAGCTGCTCTCAAAATAGTCAAAACTTTGGGAAAACAGCAGTGCTAGCAACCAGCTAGCATTTTTTCAGCTTTGGTCACCTTTCTTCCAACAGCTGCTGAAGTTGTGTGCCAGTAGGTGCAGGGAAACATGAGCTCCTGTACCTCTTCTTAATTGTGACGGTTTTGGCAATGTTGAAAAAGACATACGAGGATGCAAAGGAGAAAGCTGATACCCATTGGGGGAACTGCAAAAGAAGAGAACAGAAACAAAAGGTGGATCTGAAGGTGTTGAGGGCACAAGGAGCCCTGCAACTTTACTGTTGGCATCTGGTTAATTTTGGCATGATGCCAGAAGCTAACCTTCTTCACTGATGCTAACCCATAAATTAATCTTTCTGGTTATTACAGCATCTCTTTTTGTTAGTGGATTCTTTGTCAAGGAGCTTAGTACTTTTAAGCTTATTTATACAAGCAAGTCCCATGGAAGTTATGACAGAATAGCTAGTGTATAAATTCATAGTACAGCAGCTATTTGAGTTATTCCACTTCTGTTTATTCAGCAAGCTGCTCTGGAGAACCCTGACTCCTTGCCCATGTAGATGGGTCCTTAGTTAAATGTGGAAGATTAAGTTTTTTTAATGGCATCCTGATGGTAACACTCAGTTTATAGAAGTGTAATAAACTATGAATAATTGTATGTGTATAAAAAAAAGACTGGCCAGGAAAAGTCAATTTGATTTATTGTTGAACTGTGAAATGGTACAAGATGCTTTTGTTTTATACTGAAGTAGTTTTATGTATCAAAGTAAAATCTTTTCTCTCATAATTTTAGTTGCTTATGAGCACATATGGTGCATTTAATTTAACAGGAAGTCATCAAGATACTCATTTAATTGTGATGGGTAAGAGCAGCCCAGATCCATGATGGTAGAGTGCTTTATCAGCATTGCTGACTTTCCTAAAAAGGGGCCCTGTGCTGTGCCTGGCGTGACTGTCACAGCAGAACAGGCTTGTGCTGAGGCAATGGGCAGAAGCATTACTAATGCACTTCTTCCAGTCAGCCAGCTGACAGGAGCAGATATTAAACAGCTCAGGGTGCTGAAGCAAAGCCATGTCTCAATTGACCCCCGTGTCTCTACTCCACGCTGCTACTTTCTGAGGCTGCAGCTGCCCACTGCTCTTGATTTCAACAGAAAATGCCCCTGCCTCCTGCTGGTAAGGGTCAGGATCTGTTGTGCATCCCTGTGAAATGTCTGATACCCTCTGCTAACCTGGGAGTGTTGGCTGCTTCTCCAGAAAGCTGATGTGGCTCATGTTTAGCTTGCTTGACCTACATCTCTACAGAAGTGTTAAACATACAGGTACTAAGCTCCTGCCACAGCTTTCTCCCAAGCCAGCACTGATCCTCTCTAGGGTTGAATGGGGTGGTACTTCCAATATTGACTTGAATTTTTGAAGATTGGCATGTGCCATTATGTTTGTACCACCTAAAGTGTTGAAAGGACACTCTTAGGCCCCTTTATCAGATTAGGATCATCCCTTTCCCCATCACACAAAGTATGCAGTGTGATAACATTGTTCACGGGCAGGGCAGCAGCAGAAGTGTTTCTCTCCAGCGTTGGGGGAAATGGAAGGCAATTCCTCAGGGCTTCTGGGCAGAGGAACTGCAAAGGTGAAAAGCAAAACCCTGGGTGTGCTCATTCAGTAGCCATTAAACGTTTCAGTGCAAGACCTTGATTTTGTGCTGTTCATTTTTGAAGGCTGCTGTGTCCCGGTAAGTAATACACCGTTTGTGTGCAGGACTTTTGCTACCACTCTTTCCAGCCCCAAAATTCTACCCAGTGGAATGGTGTGATTTGTTGTTTCAGAGCAGTACTTGGTCAGCAGCCACAGATTAGAAGCAGGAGTGCTTGAGAATAGCCCACTGGGAATGGGCCGAATGAGTTTGGCTCTGCAGTTGTCTCTTCAGTTCAAATATTAAGGGAAGAAGAGTTCTCTTTGCAGTGGGTCGGAACTGGGTGGCCAGCGACAGCACAAANGCTGCGGGCGCGGCGAGAGGCGCGGCGGGCAGCCGGGCGGGCAGCGGCTCCATGGCCAGCATGGCGTGCGAGGTGATGCCCCTGCAGAGGTACGTGTCCAGCCGAGGCGAGCCCCGGGCTTCAGCCGGGCTGTCCGGCACGGGGGAGCCGGGACTCAGACCCCGCCTGGGAGCGGGGATGCCCGCTTAGGAGTGGGATACCCGGCCCGGCGCCGGGGCAGTGCAACAAGTGGGGCTCTTAGCGGATCTCCGGGGGTGGGAGATCTCTGGCATCCTCGGGCGGAGAGGGGCATTCGATGTAGC
>VYZP01053232.1:30249-55995 GCA_013400635.1 Hypocryptadius cinnamomeus
TTTTTTTTTTTTTACTATTCGTTCAGTTCTCAACATTAAGCAGTCCATATCTGCCCAAGTAGTATTTGAACGGCCTGAATATCAATTTTTCTGTAATCTATGAAACAGTAAATAAAAAATTGACTGTGCCATTTCAGCACTGTGGTGGTGCTGTTTCAGCAGAAGCTGCAGAGTTGCTGCTTACTTGAACACAATAAAATAGTAACAGAAATTGCTGCCCAAACTGTTGTTGCCTTGATAAAGTGCAGGGTCTTCTGCAGGTAGGTGTGGAGAAAGTCTCTTTGGCACTATTGCAGTCATGGGGTTCCATGTTGATGACTGCAGAGAAACAGAAATATGGTTTGAATGTCTTAAAGAAGTAGTCATGGTGCATCATTTCTATTTGAAGGACCAGTCTCACATAATATTTTTAACCTTTCAAGGATCTGACTGTCCTATCAGTGGTCGGAACAAGTGGTTGCTATTGTGCTCTTGACTCTTCACCCCAGGGGAAGATAGGTTTCACAGGCTGGCTCTAATTAGACTCTTTGTTGTTGCAAGGACTAAGTCTCGATCAGTTAGAGATGCAGTCAGCACTTCAAAAATGAGACATTTTCTTCAAACTCCATTAAGCCGTAAACATGATACAGAATTGTTTTTGAGTTTTTCAGTTAAAATAATTCACTCAATTCTGGCTCCTTTTCCATTTTCTTGATCTATTTTTAGGCTGTGTATACTGCACTTTTTAGCACCTTGGTTTTTTTGGCACAGATTGCCAGATCCCTTTACAATGGCATCCTCCAGCTTGCACCTTTATTTTCCTGTTCTTCCCTGCCTCAGGGCAGAGTTTTGCTGGCTTTGAGTATTTTTTGTCAGCTTCAGGAAAGCAGATACCTCCAGTATTGGTTAGTACCAGCATGGATAGCACTATGTTTGTGGCTGCTGTGGGATGGACAGGCTGATGTTGCTGTTCCAGCTGAGGGCATGGGCAACTTGCAGTGTATGATACCTGTTAATGAGTTTAATCAGAGTAGTGGCACCCTTCAAGTTCTGTGATTTAGGACACATGCCAAGCTGAAAGAATCTGTCTTTCCCTTTGAAGAAGGGGAATGAGCTGCCTGCAGTAATCACACTTGGTTCCCTTCCTGGGTGAGTGAACTTGCTCCTGCCCATCTCCTGCAGGTGCTCTGCTCCATACTGTCTTTGGGGCCACGAGGCTGGCCATGCTGTGCCTGCCGTGGAAACCTCCTGTGCTGAAGCAATATAAATGTGTAGCTGGTGTGTAAAACTTAGGAGAGGGAGAAGGGCTCTGTGTCTACCAAGATTTGTGTGAGCTGTGAGTCTGTCTTGCAGAAAATCATATAACGTGCTTGCACAGAGCCATATGGACTGTAATGGTGTCATTCTATGTATAGATATCAGTGGAAGGGCATGTGATGGGTATAGTGTCCTGCTGTGAAGGAGTGACAGTGGGGATGTCAGGGTTGTTTCATTGCACGGGAAGAGGTGGAAGGCCAAATGCATTGAATCCTCACTGCAGTAGGTACTGTATTGCCCAAGCACTGTAGAAGGCACTGGTGAATGTCACATGGATTGCATCACTGATTTTCCAACAGCTTACCCACCAGTAATTGTCTCTTCTATTGCTATTAAGCTATCATCTTTTCAGAATAGCATTAGCTTACTTTGGTATCCCAGCTTCCTAGTTAGAGTGCTGCTAATGCTGTTAATGCATGTTTTGATTCATGTATTCCAGCTCAGTCCATTGCAGACTTAACAACAGCTGTGCAAAGCTGAGGCCTGTGGCTGCCTTTGCCAATCATATCTACCAGTTTCTGTAGGAGATAAGAAAGGCAGGTACACACTTGGGCCTTGTTTGTGATCGGTGGCCCCTGTTGCTTAACAAGTCAAGGTAGTGGAGGAATGAAGCCATCACAGATATTTTTAGCAAGTGCATCTGAAAGCAGTAGGGAATGTGACTGATCTGCTTCTGACCTGTACAGCAGCAGTTGTCTGCATGGGCAGTCTCACCTGCAGTTACCAGGATTGTTTGATTTACCTTACTGGTTGGTTTGTTTGGGATCTTTCACAAGTACCCAGCAGTTTAGCCCGAGAACACTGCTGTATTCTACCACCTTTTGTTTGTTTGTTTTGGGAGGGGTGGCTGCTGTGTTCTCTTTATCACATTTGTGAACATTTTTGTGTGTGAGTTGTACATAAGTAAATAAGTCTGATCTTTTGGACTTTGCTATCGCTTTCTATCCAAGGTACTGGGAGTGCTTGACAAGCCCTAATGAAGTATATTCTGGAATATGGATGTGAAGTATGCTCTCTGAGGGTGGAGAGAACTTGAATCTAGTTTTTTCTTTGTTTGCTTTGGGTTTGGGTGGGTTTTTTTCTTCTAGTGGAAGAATGAAGAAAAATTTAAACCTGTGGCTCTCATCTTCCTCAAGTCATAACTTGTTAGAAGATACTATGTGAATTTTTTGTCTTCCAAGCTCAGATTTGGCCCGTAGCTGGGTACCCTGTCTTGTCACAGCTGTGACATGGTGAGTGTAGGAGCTTGTGGAAGCTCTTCCTCAGTACCGCTGGGGTGGAAGGCTCTGACTAAAAGAGGAAATTGGTGTGGAAATTTTCTTTGGTGTTTGTCTCTGGGGTGTCCATCTGATTAAGCAAGAAAATATTAATATTTGCCTAAAAACTGGCCTCTTAGATACCTTTATTTGAAGTGTGCAAGCTTTTAACAAACAATCCTGAAACTGAAATCACTGGTTACCTAGTAACAGTTCTTTGCCATTATAATGCAACAGGTATGTGTGTGTTATGCAACATCACTGTTAAATTCTGAGAAGAGGTGAGCCTTTGGCTGGTACATTCATTCTGCCTCTTTCTGAGCCATTTTCTGGTTTTATCCTAGTGAGGACCATTGCCAAACCACAAGTAAAAGAAAAGACACTGCCCCATCTTTCATAATAACACCCAACTAGCTTAAGAAGTAAAACAACAGAAGTGAGCTGTTTAACATTGACGTCATTTTATAAAAGATAAACGTATTTGCAATCTAGGAGGATAGTAAGCAGAAAATAATTACACAAAATTGTGCTGTCAAGGGCTCTGGGATATTCAGGTATGTTAATATAAATGGAAAATCTGCCTCTTGCTCACAGTGGCACTTAACCAGCAAGAAGTTCTGCTCACTTCAGCTTGCCATGGGATAGCCTATACTTCCCTCATCTCTAATGTTGCTTTGAAGTAGGAGGAGGTGTGCAAAAAGCCTTCAGTATACTTTTTTTCCTATTCAGGTAATATGCTTCAGTCTCAGTGCCTCCTCACATACAGCCTGAACAGTTATGCCTCTGGATAGATGCCTGTGCAGTGTAATTTATTTGAGAGATCTTTAGGAAAAACACCCTGAAGAAACAGCTTTGAGGAAGATGATGGGATCCTTTGGAGTTTAATATTTAAACCAGTTCACCCGCACCCAAGTAATTGGAGATATTTTGCATAGTATGATTTTTTTGCAGAATACGTGAGTTCAGAGTAAAGAAGCTGGGTTGTCAGGCTTGGATTTTGACATGTGGCTCATTTGCTGAATAGCTTACTTAATTTTCAGTGGTATGCATGGTTAGGTGTAAGCACAACTTAAGTGAAGACTGGAGATAAATATCTGAAACAACACATTATGGTTTTGACTTATTAAAGTTACTCTTCAGGGAAAATGGAAATGTTAGCATGGAAATAACTCTCACAGGAAAATAGCTGTTGAGCATTTGTTTTTTAAACAGTGCATGTATGGCATTCCCTCCTCTCCTTCTGTTTAAGGATATAGAGCAAGGGTGGCATTGCTCAAGGATTGAGGGTAGGTCCTGACGTTAATGATGACCATTGTATCACCACAGTGTTATGATGTTAAATTTATGGTTAATCCTGCATCAAAGATGGTATTGTTCTTTCTTCTTTTGCATAATGTGCCTCAATATTTATTTGAAGGAAGTTTATTTTGAAGGATTTATTTGAAGGCAAAAGCTTGTGTTGCCTGCTATTTCTCATTTGCAAAAACATTGCCTTTTACCCACTGCTGTGAAGCACAAGCTATGGGTAAATAGCTCTATTGAGAAAATAAGCATGCAATAAATTTTCATGAGCTGTTTCAATCTTGCATTTTTTTGTAACATTGAAATAACTTTTATGGGAAAGTTACTTGGGTGGGTGAAGAAGTGCTGAAAAATTCGTGAATAAGATGAGACCTTCAGCAAAAAGCACTACTGTGGCCTCAAAATCAGTGTTTCCTTGAAGCTGTTTTTAGTGTTGTTGGTGTTCAATGTCATAATAAGTAAATAAACAATATTGTTAAAATTCTCAGTAGTTTCAAAAATTGTATGTCTTTTAATCCAAGGAGGCATAGGTGTCCTGAATGATGAGAAGAAAACAAGAGGGAGATAAGTTTGAAGCTTTAAGAAGTCACCCAAATGTAGCCTTCCTTCTCCTCCCTCCAAAACCTGCATTAACTTTTGATATCATTAGTAATCTGATGTCACTGAATTTTTCATTGGCTTTTTGTTTGATTGCATTAAAAATAAAAGCAGCTATTGGTTTGCATTAAAAAAGTATTCTCACTAAAAACCAACTGCATTTCTTTCAAAGTGGAGAATTTCTGTGATAGAATAGAAAGGGACCCATTCCCTTATCTAACATTTGAGGTCAGAACAAACAGAACCTCTGGCAGGGCATTAGGAAAACATGACCTTGGCTGAGCAGCAAGACCCTCCCAGTGTCTAGGCCCTTCATCTCTTCTGCAAAATGTTGACCCATGAGTCAAAGTACATTTTCATAATTGTAAAAGAAAAAAAAAAAATCCAACCAAAAAATCCACCAAGCCAAAATCTGGAGTATTTTTTTTTTTAATTTCATCGACTAAATGTCCCATTTAAGTTTTGAAGAGAGATGTGGAGTAGGAAAGCAGCGGTAGCTTTGCAATGGAGGTTCCAGTGCCTGGAAGCTAAGACAGAAGAGCTGCTGCTGGTCAAGTGCAAATGAAACAAGGAAGAAGGACCCTGAGCCACTCTGACCTGTAGTGGGAGCTCAGGCCAGTGAGGAGAGGGCTGAGACAGGAGTGTTCCTTATGCACCTACATAAATTGGGAACTTTCCATCTAAATGGGTGTTCCACAGCAGGCTCGGCACCTCCCTTATTCTGTCTGAAGGGCAAGATGATTTAAAGGCTGGACTTGTTCTGAGAGGTCTTTTTCACTGTCAACGTTGTCAGGAAAGAAAAAAAAAAAATGAACCATGATTACCTGTTTAAGAATGTGAGGAGTGAATTTAACATTGCCTGTAATATTCCTGTTGCAAAAGAGAGAGGCAAAAAAGGATAATTCTCCTCTTGTAATGCAAATTCATCATTTTACAGTTAGACTTCACCCAGGCTTTCTTATTTCCTTCTTCAAAAACAGAAAGGATATGCCTGATAATCCCAAGATGTGCTAAACTAACTGGTGGGCTAAACTGGTGTTCCTTCCAGTCTGACAAACTTTTTATTATTTCAGTGGTGGTCACAAACATATATAATATTACTTCTTTACCCATGAAATAGACAGAACAAGTGTGGTTTGTTGTGGTTTTTTATGTTTGTTTTGGTTTTTTTTTCTTAGTTTGGCTGGTATTTGTTTTGGTTTTTAGCAGGAAGGAAGTTGTCAGGTAATCTCCCAAGTATTTCATGGAAGCGATTAATTTCTGTTTAATCCCTGGATTTAGGGGAGCTATTTATATGCTTTAAAAAAAAAGAGGCTGCTGTATTTTGCACTCACCTGCTTGGCCAGGTAATCAGTGATAGCTGAATAAATAACTGGAGTTTTTTAAAGTTATTTCATGCCTTCTGAACATAAAGTATATGTAAATCTGGACAAAACTTTGAGGATAAAAAATCCCAACCAAACAAAAAAACCCCAAAATTTACTTCACTGCTAAGCCTGTTTATCTAATGGATCAGTTCTTTGCTGGGCAAGGTGGAAATTTAGAGGATTTTGGTGGTTTTGTCAAAAGTCTGGATTTCATACTAGTTAGGTTGGAGGTCTTCACCCGAGATTCAGCTACTGTTCATTTGCTGCACATGCAAAACTATGAACCACTATTGAGTAAGAGAAGTTTTTCACAGCTACAATTATTACCAACCATATGAAATCTCGAAACTTGATGATCTAAATGAAACTGATACTTGGGTTCTGACTTCTGTAAGAGCTTCTTTCTCTGCCATTCCCAGCTAATGGGCTTGAAATATTTGTTTCTCCTCAATTTCATTGTATGGGTGGGTAAATTTTTGTACAGTTAGAAAACTTGCTTGAACTTAAGAAGCATCCAGTTGCATTTTCTGTGGAAGAAAGGGAAGGAAATGCAAGAGGATTCAGAGTCCCTGCTGAATACTACTTTTCCATCTGCTCTGTCAAAACAAATGTTGGGTGCATGAATGTAAAAGATTATTTGGACTTTGTGTGATTGTGCTGCTTTGATTTGGAAGTTAATTACAAACCTTGAAATAAGGAGGGGTGTTTATGGTGGAAAAGAAAACATGGTTGGTGTGGCTTTAGCAACTGCCATTTGTACATAAAGCAGCATTTGGTGTTGTCGTTTGAAGTTGCGTTAATGCACAGAAATCTTGATGGCATTGTGAACTTTCATTATGTGAGAAAAGATTTTTCATGTTTTCTGTCCACTACTTGGATTTGTTTGCCTTGAGATTACAAGTACAGCTATTAATGCAGTGAACTGAACATAGCAAAAAAACTTCAGTGGCAGCTTTATGAGTTTAAAGTGCTTTCT
Organism: Hypocryptadius cinnamomeus; assembly: GCA_013400635.1. Taxonomy (NCBI): domain Eukaryota; kingdom Metazoa; phylum Chordata; class Aves; order Passeriformes; family Zosteropidae; genus Hypocryptadius; species Hypocryptadius cinnamomeus. The sequence continues at coordinate 37,044 of VYZP01053232.1, forward strand.
TTACACTTAAAAAAAAAAAAATTCTGTAAGTGCCAAATAAAGTGATAGCATGCCTGCAGGCTGGGAGATTGCATGCCATCAGGGGAGGGAGCCTTACCTGGCAGAGGTTCCTACCCATGTCTTTGTTGCAGGTTGTCTTCAGGGAAGGCAGTAATGGGTATTTTCATGTTTCCATCCACTTTTTCTAGGCAGTCTCAAAGCTGTAGCAGCGTCTCATGAAGACTCTTCAGGTGCTGTTAGCCTCAGTTGACAGACAGGCACTCTCCTCCTGCTGTGCACTGCTCTGTGTCCTGCCTAGCTCTGGGCACTGCAGCTTGCTCAGGCTACTAAAGACAGGCTTGTGGAAGTGGCAGCAAGGTTTCCAGTAGCAGCTGTGCTCCCAGTCTTCTTGGGGAACTGCTGAAAGCTGTCCAGTCACTGTTGCCTTTCAGAGGTGATGAAGTTTTGGCAGACCACACTGATTTCAGAGGCAGTTTCTCTTCTTTCCGGTCTGTGGTGTTGGGTGTTACCCTCAAATTGGGTTTCCTGCATCATGTGCCTTAAGGTCTTTTCTGTAGGTGTCTGCTTGTGAATCATTCCATGTTCTAGTTGGGGGGTTGAGTCCCTGTGATTATTTCTCTGGAACACTGGCTTGCTTATCTGTCAGCCTGCCTTTTTGATTCCCTTGTATCTTGCCTTCTCCCTTACGCTCTTCTCCCCTCAGTGAATTTGGTGTTCATATTTGTGGCTCTGTTGTAACATTGGCTGGGTTGGAAATAAGCTGTGGTTAAATCTGCCTCTGGCTCTGTGCAGTGTGAGGGCAGGGTACTTACCTGGCTGCAGGCCAGTTTCAGCTCAGCTTGCTGAGGGAGCTTCATGCTGGCTCCAATGGAACCTGCAGAAAGTACCTGAGTACTTGATTTCCCAGTTTCAAATCCTAGAGAGATGTTCTTTTCCCCTTTATCGAGTGCTTAGAGCAGCTTTTATAAGCCAATAAATAAAATCCTTCAAAATTCAAGAGATCATGTGTGATGCTGTGTCCCAGCTCATTGATACCCTTGTCCAGCACAGGAACAATAAGCTGCATCAGGGCTGGGGAGTCACTTGCCAGGTGGTTACATTGGGGCCAGGCCAGTTGAGAACTATAACACAACTAAACATTTTGTCAGGGGACCTCCACCCTAGCCAGGGGCAATCCCTGATCTCAAGCCTACAGAAATGTCATTCAAGCAAACTTACCACAGGAGTGATAAAACTGGGGAATAGGTAGCCTCATGCATACACCTATGGCCATGGCTGTTTCTTTGGTTACTCAGGATGTCATTTGGTTTTTTTCCCCAAGTTTGGCTTGAATAGGCAGATTGTTTAATTCTGGAGCAGCAGACAGCAAAGGACTCTCTTGGTTTTCCTGGCAAAATGCTTTATTGTTGCTATGGGAATAGCCCTAGCACTGTTGCAGAGTCAGAATGACTCCTGGCTGTCTAGCAGGAGATCTGTTACACCACATTTGTGGACATTGGGAAATGTGTTGGATTGCCAGGATTTAAGAAAAGTAACTTAAAGCTTTCTTCCATGTGTCAACCAGAGGACAAAACAGACTTAAGTGTTACCTCTGTAACGGGTGCAATTTCACTTTTGTTGTCTGTGCTTTTTAAGAGTGAGTATCTTGAGCTGCAAATACAAGACAGAACTGCATACTAACTTACAAAATTTATTTTGTTTTTAGCTCCCAAGAAGATGAGCGGCCTATGTCACCCTTCTACGTGAGGTATTTACTCTGTTGTTTTCATTTATTTTTCTGTGTGGGATTGACTCATTATTGGAATTAAATGTGGGGAGGGGTTCAGAAGTGCTGAACAGACTGTATTTAAAATGAGCATTAATTTTACATTTGTAATTATTGCTCCGTTAATGGGATGAGTCTGTGTAAATACCACCTCTGTTGCGATTCTTTCGTATTTAGAGAGGAGGCCCAGGGTTTAAGGTCTTTTTTACAAGATGGACATGGTTTTCCTCTTTTCTTTGGTTTGTTACGTATCTTAGATGCCTGAGTAGCTTATCTGCAGGCACAGGAGAGATTGCTGCTACAGGGTTTGAGGAACTGGCAGCGTGTGCTGCTCAGAAAGAAACCAGGAACCAGATGGTGAGTCAGCAGCCCATCCACTTCCCTGCTGCAGCCTAGAAAAGCAGGAGAGTGCCTGGGTACCCAGCAAGCCTCACTGGAGGGAATGGTGCTCATGCTGCATTTGAACAAATTGTTTCTTGTTTTGCCAACTGGAGGGCAAAGTCACTGCTTGTAAAAGGGGTCTAATTCTGTTGACATCTGTGAAAGTTTGCTCTGCTTGCTTCAGTAGCAGGCTCAGTTCCAGTGCTTTCATTTATACTTAGTGGAAGAAAAGGAGCCAGAGCAATTAACAATGAAGGGCTGCAGAGTAGGAAGGGCCAGATATTATAATTGGGTTCTTTGATCTCTACAGAATTTAAACAAATAAAAAGAAATCCCAGTGGTGCTTTTTGTGAGAACAGTGATAATTGGAATTCTTACAGTGATGTCTGAAATTTGTTAATCTCTGGTGTATATTCCTGTTTATCTTTGTAGCTTGGGTTTTTTCTTAAGGAATTTTTCTAACATGAAGCATAGAAGGAGTGCAGTTAATGCATGCTGTGCAGAAATGTCTGTCGGGGAATTGTTCATGGACTAGCCTGGTTGCACGATCCTGTCTGCCTTCGGGTTGATGCACCGTCATTCCCTGCAATCCATTTGTGCAGATGTTTCCCAGTCTGTGCCTCAGAAGCTCCAAATTGTCAAAAGATATTCTGCCTTTTCCTTCAGGAGATTATTTTGTAGCTGCATACATACATTCCCCTGTCTCACGTTTTCCCTAGTTTAAATCTTCATATCTTTCCACTGAAAATTGTCTGCCCCTTTGTTTTTCTTTCTGGCTAAATGTGACCTTCAAATGATTTTAGGGTTTCATTACATTTCCATCTGTTTTACTGCTCAGAACTGTCCTTCCAAGCCCTTTCCTGGATTATAGAAAGATGATCCATGAAGGAGATTCTCTTTGGCTGACCTTGTCAAGATCATCAAAGAGAGATGGGGAGCAAGGAGTGGACCTGAGAAAACTGATATCAAAGCAGGACATTTCTGAGAGGAAGGGAGCAAATTTGAACATCTCAAATAGAAATGTAGGCTTGTGAGGGGGGAGAACAAAGACTGAGTGTGTCCACTGAAATGAAGGGATGGGTTTTCGTGGGAATCTGTCTTGCAAATAGGAAGGGAACAGTCAGGAATAAACACATAGCTGGGAAGTGAAGAAATGGCTGGTAGGAGTAGAGAGGGAGCTGCACACCTTGATACACAGGCTTCTTGCCAAGCCCGTGCCTTTTGTAACATTGCTGGGATACAGTTACGTGTAAATAAAGGGAACAGCTTGTAAGTCTTGCTTCTGTTTGTAACACATCAGAAATCCTGAGGTCAGTTGCCAAGTGTAGTTAATTTGGCAGGAGATGGTGCTGGCTGGGCGATTCCTGGTGCTTCAACAACTAAGAACTTGAGTGGGTGGCCAGTTTTTTCTGTGTAACTTTGAAAGTTCAAGTTGTTGCCCCAGAGGCTGTGCCTGACATATGTAGGAATTGCATTTCACACCATGGGCAAGGAAGGGAAGACTGTCTGCTTTAGCTGTCTGATGGTCAAATCTATTTCTATTACTACCAGCCACACTTACATAGTTTGAAATACTGCTGAAGTAATCCTTCAAGTGAATCATGAATATTTGGGCACAGGGCAGTCACTGCTGTGTTAATGCAGTAATTCCATATAGATAATTATACAACGAGTTAAGTAAGTGGGAACAAGGGCTCTTTAGCTTCCAAACACTGCATAATACTTGGCTCTTGCCAGACGGAAGGAACATTGTGTCCCTCTGTCATGGTTTAACCCCAGCCAGCAACCAGCTGCTTTGCTCACTGCCCCACCAGCAGGATTTGGTAGAAAACTGGAATGGTAAGAGCTGAAAAACTCGTGGGTTGAGATAAAGATAGGTAATAGGAAAGGGCCATGCACACAAGCAGAGCAGAACAAGGAATTCATTCAGTGCTCCCCCTGGGCAGGCAGGTGTTCAGCCACCTCTAGAGAGCAGGATCCTGTCACATGTAATGGTTACTTGGGAAGGCAGATGCCATCACTGAAAACATCCCCTCCCCTTCCTCCTTTTCCCCCCCCCTCGACACACTAAGCATGATGTCACATGGTCTGGAATATCCCTTTGGTCAGTTTGGGTTGCCTGGCCTGGTTCTGTCTCCTCCCAGCCTCCCATGCACCCCTAAATTCCCTGCCAGTATAAAAACCAGAAAATGCCTTGGCTGTGTGTAAGTCCTGCTCAGCAATAACACAAACATCTCTGTATTATCAACCCCATGTTCAGCACAGATCCAAACACAGCCACATGCCAGCCACTGTGAAGAAAATTAACTCTACCCCAGCCAAAACCAAAACACCTTCCATGAATCAGTTTTAGTAGCATCAAATCAGGATTATTCAGTGCTGTACCATGTCAGCTTTACAATGGAGATGTTTGCCTGGTTGCTGTTTTTGACAATAAGACAAATGCTGAAGGTCTTAACTTTTAAGTCAGAACTGTCAGAACACCACCAATAAATATACTGTTTCTTAAAATGACACGGATTGGTTGGTTTTTTTTCTTTGGATATTGGGAAAGTCAAGACTTTGTCACCACTCCTACTTTGTAAGGGATTAAACAGAGTGGTAATGCCAGTACAACCATGTTATTTTTTAAAAGGCTTTCCAGAGAGAGGAAGAAAAGGAGTATACCTAATCTGTCTGATGTCATGATGTCAGCAAAATGTTTTATATCATGCCATCTATATGGAAAAAGTGGGCATGAGTACTAGAAGTTAAAGGTGGGTAGGGAGGAGGTGAGATCTATAGATATTACTGGTAGGAAAGGAAGGGGATTGCTACTGGATGTCCTGAAGTGCCATGAACTTCTTTTCCTTGATAGCCACTAGCATAATAAAGTCAAATCATGTTCATTAATTGAGCTTATAGCAGAAGTTTAGGAGGGTGAATGGGTTGTCAGTGTCTTCTGGGAGAAAATATGTGACAGTGAGATGTTATATAGAGTGAGATATATAGATATATTTATAAAATATATCACTGTCATATATATATATATGATTTTTATATATATTTATAAAGTTAAACATCAACTTTAAGATATATACTAAAAGAAATAATAGCATAAGTAATAAAGTCATATACCTGAGGTCTAATAATGAAAATCTTTGCCCTGAAAGGGGAGTTCCTCACATTTGGAAATGCCAGGGGGAAAAAAAAGATGTGAACATACTTGTTCATGGAGGGATGAAAGGGAAGCATGGAATAAAAATACCTAAGTTGAAGTAATCACATGACAGTGGATATATAAAGGAAGTATTTTCAGTACACATAGATGGATACCCCTGTACAAGAGACAAATGAAGCCTTAAACACTTGCAAGTCACTCGTGTTCCAATAGCTTTAGGTTTGTGAAGATGATTAAAGAAATGAGAAGACTGTTACAAGATGGAGAACAGAGCATGGAGATCCTAGCTACTGTAAGAAATTAACCAGAGCACACATATTCCCCCTGAGTTTTAGACAGAGGGGAGGATGTTTGTGTTAAATAACGATATTGATGGAAGAGAGAATGTGTACAAATAGTTTATTAATCTGTTTGGGCAGGAAAATATTAATTTCGTAGCTGGAGCCCTCTCTCATTGGGCATAATAAGTATGATGTCAGCTTGACCAGTTTGAGGGACCTGGGGTTCTAATCTGTTCACCTACTGCTGACCAGAGTTATCTTCTCCCTCTCTGTAGTCCTTGATTAGATAATTTGTTGGCTCAGCTGTGCTCAGTACCAGACAAGATTTCTGTACTGTTAAAAGAAGAGGAAAACCTTGCTAGGTGATTGATTGTTCCAGGGTGTCATGCCTGAAGGGCATTTATGTTCCAAAACCTTTTGTAACAAAACCTTGTGGTAAAGGGAGTTGAAATTGTTAAAAAGTGCTCCTTGTATAATTCTTTAGGGAGACTGTGAATGCCAGCTGCAGGATGTTTGAGTAATCAGTCCTGAGAAACACTCAGCAGTTTCAGGTAATGAGGCAGCAAGTCCCTGTAAGCACAATTCCACTCTACGTGTGCAGTGAGTTCTCAGAAGACAGGGAATCTTCAAGCATGCTTTGTGCTGGCCTGTGTGCCTTAGATGTGATGTTAGTCATGTAGATGCTTTCAGAGGAGCTCCCTGATGGGTATGTCCTGAGATCAGCCAGAGTGATATCACGGGGGAGAAAAGCAAAAGCTTTGTAGTGTGGAGCTTCCTTGTTAACATTCAGAGCATTAAACTTGAAATTGTGATGAAACCTGACATCCCAAGCAGTGCCATAGATTGCATTAAATACCCATGAGTGCCGGGCAAGGCATTGGACAGTTTTTCCTGGTACTTTTCCTAGAAGTACTCCTGCAGGCATTATTTAGTACAGCTGGCTGTTTCTCCTTTTAACAGCTTTTATTTGAGACAACTCGTTAAATAATGCAGGTCAGGTATTCTTACCCTGAAGTTTATTGGGTAAGATGTTTTATGCTGTTTTTTCTCAGGTCAGTTTCCTTAAGAAACTGGAAAACTTTGCTCTGGATTTCACACCTGCTCAGAAATTTGCTTGGCCACCTTCACACTGAACCTTTCTCCCTCCATGGGATGTGCCATAAGAGGTCCTGAGTGCACTGGAGTGTTGGGCTCCATCACAAATGTGATGTGTGTTCATGTCCATCACAGCTGCACTGGCTGAAAGTAACCACCAGGCCCCTGGGTGTCCCTGCTCTGGGTGCCTGGCTGCCACGCAACTCTGAGGCTCCCTGGGGATTATTTCCCTGCTCTGCAGGGGAGCCTGCACAGACACAGCCATGCAAATTCACCAAGCTGAATCGTGGGGCCTCTCTGAATCCCCTGCAGGGTTGTCTCTGTTCCAAGCAGTAGGTGTCAGTGTGCATCTGTCATAAAGGAGGTGCAAGTGAAAAACATTAGGAATCCTGAATAAAGTTGCTTTTAGTGGGGTTAGTTTTCTGTGTAGTAACAAAGTAGTGTAAAAAATAATTTACCGTGTTTAAAGGAGGGATAATTTGATCTGAGCTCGTGAAAGTGCGAAGGTGCTGAGAAAGTAATGAAAGCATATCCTCTGTGTGATGGGACATCCCAGTAACTAAGAGCACACCCCTTTTGTTTTGTTTTTAAACTCATTATTTTCACATTTTGTATGCCATCACAACACTTCTCTTTGGTGAAAGTGTGTCAGATAAAGTGGTTGTCTTAAAATGGATCCCACATGAGTTTGTGGTATTGCATGTCACAGTGTGGACAGTAGATAGCATTTAGACCATATAAATACCTATGAATAGGAACTTCCTAGATTAGGGATTGAAATACCACATTCAGGAGGACTTCAGGAATTTCCCATCTGTTATGTCAAAACCATTTAAACATCCTCAACCTTGCTGGAATAGCAGTATGGTAAAGTTTTTGCATCTATTGAGGCTTTCTTACCATTGTGCTTAGCTTTTAAAAAAGCAAAAAACAAGAGCAAAAGCCACCTTTGCTTCCTGAATAATGCAGATGGACTGTAAGTACATGTCAGCAACAGGTGACTTTACTACCAGACTGCAAGTATAGCCTATGAATTAGGCCATTAGGTGTTGTCAAGAATTAATTAAATGACTTCATAAATGAAAACCTAGTCTGGGAAAACACTATGCCAGTATGTCAGTTTCCTAGTTTGCTCTGTTTGATGTTTTTTCATTGCTCTTTTTGTCTAGATGCTAAGATACTTTGCTCAATACTGGCTTGAATGAAAGAAATCAGGAGAAAGGGCATTGATATCTGATTCATTGATATCCAGCATCTGCTATCACAGGATGCCCAACACAGACCAGACAAGCTGCAGGCATTACATGAGATAATTCTCACTCCGGTGCACATCTTTTAAACTTAGGCAGGACTAGTTAGGGGGTGCATGTGAGATTTAACGTTGCTGGAAGATAGCACTTTGTTGTCCTTGAGGCTGAAACAGAAGAAAGGAGGCCATGCAGTAAGAGTTTGCCTTACATGTGAAGTAAGACATTATCTAGAGCTGATAGAGCACCTCTGAAAGTGAGTAAAAGACTTGGGTAAACAAGTTAGACAAAACTGGGAAGTGCTAGAGGTCAGACTTCCCAGAAGGAAAAGCATGAGGGTCATAAGAAACCAGTTCAAAAGTTCATAGCACTTCAAACAGCTGTGTGGCTTCATGCAGGATTTCTGGCTGGCTTTCTGAAAGTAAAAGTCCCCCAGCACTGGGAAACTGTCCTGCTGCCTTCAGTCACCTGAGGAGAACCTGTAATTTCTATGAAAAGTTGGTATTTCTCAGCATGCTCTGCAGCAGCAGCTGCGTAATCTAATAAAGATAGTCTAACTGTGGAGATAATTGACTGTATGTATCGGTGAAATGGAGCAGATGTGAGGAGAAAATAATTAACTGGAGCAGCGCATGAGTTCCCATTGTCCGGGTGATTTACTGGGCAAGGCAGCTGCCTGCACAGGCGGGCACGCCAAGCGGGCTCTTCCAGGCATGGCTCGCTCTGCCTGCTCCACAGAAATCCAGCAGCAGAGCGGCTTCTGCCACCCAAGAAGTTTGGAAAACCCCCCAGGATACGCCCTGCCTTCCTGCTTGCTTGTCTGGGCTCTGTAATCCTTACAGGGTGGTGTCTTTGCCTGTGTTTGCCAATGTGCTCTTGCACTGCCTGTTCTGTCCTGCAGAAGGCTCGAATCCTAAAACCACTGTGTAACTCTCTCCCCTCCACCATTTGTTTTGGATGTGAAGTTCTTTGGTATAAGAAAGGTTGGTGAAGAGTAAGTAAACCAATTTAGCAACACATTCAAGTTAAGCTTCAAAATGAAATGGCCAAAAAAGTTACCATCTGTGGAATTAAAAGATGTATCTAGAAAAACTCTGATTTAAAATGTATCTTATTGAGGGGGGGCTAATAAAAGAGCATTAACTTATCACAGACCTAAGGATGAACTTGGATTCAGTACAATAAAATCAGAATATCAGAGCTTCATTTTGTAGTCATCCACTTAGCTGGCATGTAAAGGATACATATTTGTTATTTGTCAGTAGTTTGAAAATCACCATGTTACTGTCTTTCTTACAGGATCTGTATTGCCTGAATAGGGCTTTTCTAGATACAGTAAATTAATTGTTATGCATCATTAAAAATTAGGTTAATATACTTAAAACTGAATTGGTGTTAGTAAAGCACCCAGTTAACTAACTAACTAGTTAACTAACTAACTAACTAAAGCACACAGTGAATTAGAATGTACTGGGTGTTAGAAAAAATTTTATTGGTAGAAATAAATAAATCTATATCCTAGGGATATTTTTAAAAAGCTAAAATCCAAGCAATCCTTTCTTCCTCTCCACTACCACTTCCCTGGCATGAAAACAGAGAAGAAAAGTGTGATATGAAAGCCTCAGTCAGTTTGGCTTGCATGTAGGTACTATAAAAAGTGATACACCATTAATCTATTCCCATGAGTATAGGAGTTTGGCTTGCATGTAGGTACTATGAAAAGGTGATACATATAGTATAATATATTCCCATGTGTATAGGAGCTGTAGCAAGCACATGAATTGTGTCTTATAATGTGGGTTAGCCCACATTAGCACACTAGCATCTTACTTGCTAATATGTCTCCATGGGAGACCAGTTCTTAAAAAATAGTTTTTGCTGGGAAGAGGCCACATAGTTCCTGTAAGCAAAGCAGAAAGCAAGTATGGGGCTTGAAATGTGCACTTCAAATTCCAGTGCCATCCTGTAGTTGATAGTCAAGATGTTAGATGTGGGAAGAGTGTGATCTTGCAAATTTTGTTTCCTGTATGCAGATATTTTATGTGTAATAATAGGTACAGTAATAGTTGTGTGCATGTCTTCATGAAATTATCTGAATGGCACAGCTGCTCAGGTCCTGCTCAGGTAATGTGGAACATATTGGCAAGTCCATGACTGCTTTCCTGGTGTGCCGCCACTCTGGTGACCTGTGCTGGGACTGGAGAGTAGCACTGAGTGAAGCTGGGACTGGCAAGGATGTGTGTGTGGTTAGAGCCAGGTGAGCACACCGGCTCAGCCTGGAGCACATTGCAAATGGGATTTGCAGCTGGGTGTTCATGGGGAGGGGTCACGCTGGTTTGTTAGTTTTGTTAAAATAGCTATAGTGACCCCTCATTTATCCTTCTCTTTCTCTGTTGCCTGCCTTCTGCCCAAGTGGCACTCAAGCTCAGTAAAGCCACAGAGTGGTTATCTGAGAGTGCTGCAGCTTCTTAGCTAGCTCTAGCCCCGTACAGTGAAGTGCAAAGTATTCAAGGGAAGCAGAGAGGAAACCTTTGGGTAGCAAAGGCAAATCAGCTGTTGATGGTTCTGCAATGAAATGATTTGAGAGAAACTGGTGAAGACTGAAAACAATGAGTGGCTGTTTTGGCAGGAAGAACACCTTGCATCCAGCTTGGCTTTTGTACCCTGACCACATTTTACTGGGATTTATCAGCCAGTTGTACTCTGCTGATATGGGGATAATTTGAGATGAAACCCCTAGGCCTGTAGTTTATTTGACTTAAGGGAGGCTGCAGGAAGGATGAATAGCAGTGTCACCTTATCTGCAAGGCTGAGTCAGCTGAGTCAGTGGATGAAGAAGGGGCAGGATGGGACTCAGCTTGGCAGAGGGAAGAAAGCAGTGACACCTGTGCCAGGTCAGCTTGTTCAGAAGGGCTCTGAACAGCAAGCGATAACATCTACATTGTGTCAGCTCTTCCTGAGCCTGATAACAGCCCGAGGTAAAAACCAGAGAAGTATGCCTAGATTTTATTTTTTAAAATGTGAAGCAAAGAATATGAATATGTTCTTTGAGCATGTTCAAAGAGAGAATAGTTAAACAGAGAGAGCAGTTAAATATTAAGTGTATATATTTTCAAGTCAGCTTCAAAAGGCAAAGCTTGCTGTCATGAGGCTAAAACATCAGCAGCAGGAAGCCCACAAGAAAAGAAAAAGTCTGTAACATGTTGAGGTTGAAATACTTGCTATTAGACCTTTGCCTATTTCATGGCAATGACAGGGAAATTAATTGTTGAGGATATTGACTTGTCAAAATGTGCCACGTCACAGTGGGAGTGAAAATTCCTTAAGGGGAAAACCTATGACATGTGTACACAGTTGTTGTTGAGACAGATCAGACCTTTAAATCTTAGCACTGCAAAGAGCAAGAGGTTCTCAGGTCTTATTTTGATAATAAGATCTACCTTTCTTTTTTTTTCTTTTATACAGTACTCACGTATCACAAGTCAGTAGCAACGTTCCTGCTACAGGAGAGTAAGTGTCTTTTACAATTTTGTAGCTATCTTTCTTGGAGCTTTTTAAAGTATTTCTTGTTATTCTTTGATTTCTCTTTAAGAGTTGTTCTTACATAGACAAAAGAGACAGTGTTTCCCAAAGCAATTGATCTACGATGATAATAAATCACTTCTTCCTGAAAACTTCTCAGGCCCTTGGTTCTTTGCTCACTGTGCTTGTGATGTTTTGCTTAGGCAGAACTTGCATATTTTGAGAAGTTTTTTGCACTGTGTCATCTTCTTGCTCTTGTTTGCTCCCTGTTGCATCCCAGCAGAGGACGTGACCTGACCCTACTGCTATAACTGGGAGGAGCAGAGCTAAGATGAGTTGGCTGCTTTGCTGGAGCTGGGAATTCCCAATGGTTGATGGGTTTGCAGAACTGATCTTTGTCAATAGTGAAATACAGACATACTTGCCTAGTTAAACCATCTGGGCTTTTGCAGTTGCTAAGGTCTTCTGACTTTTCCAGGAACTGCAATCTCAGCAGGCTTTCAAGTATAGCAACTTAGCACAGCTTTTGTAAAGGAGAAATGAGCCCAAGCACAGATTCCCATACTGTAGCTACTCAGTTGAAAATTAACCAGCAAATCCTGAAATAGTATTTTAATTATGGAAAAAACAGTAGAAGCCATACATGGGCTTTGGACATGCATGTTTGAAAAACCCATTCTTAGTGACTGCTGAAAGCATTGCAAGAAACAGAGGTGGGATGGGGATGTATACAAAAATGTATTTCTGTATCATCTATTTGGAAAAAAAAAATCTTTTTCCCATAAAAGCTTCCTGTGATGAAGGAAGGAAGGGAATATTACAAGAGAATGGCAGTACCAAAACAAAAATTTGTTTCTGTTGAAAGTTCAAGTAGTCCCACACCTTTAACTGATGCAACTGCAGGGACTCTCTTGTGGTGGCTTGTGTGGAAGCCCTCTTAGTGCCATTGAGTGTGAGGGTGGTCTCACACCAGTGTCAGGGTGGCTGTGGATTCACAAGAATGTGGCCCAAGAATGTGTAAAAATGGCATGAACTCAGAACAAAACTCATGCTTGATCACAATGTATGTGAGGAGTTCATATTGAGCTACTGCATATTGTCATCCCTCTGTGAGACAGCAGTGAATCATCTTCTTGCAGGTGATCCATTGCCTTACTGAGCTTGTTTTGCACAACAGACTTGACCCCTGTCAGCATGGCTGGGTATCAAATGCACTTTTGTCACAGCAGAGGCTTTTGGGTGGAGTGTGAAAGTTTAGGCACCAATGTCTGTAGTTGCAGTAAGTAATATTAGTTGTTTTACTGAAATTTCAGACATCCCTAGAAATAAAAATAGCAATATTAATTGGGAAGGCTCAGCTATTCTGAGGGACTTGAATCAGTGGGTATCTGAAGATTTTGGCTTTGCTCTTTGCATATGTCCTAGTGCTGGAACATTTTGTGCCACCATCCTAAGAAAACATAACCCACAGATACCCTTGTTTTATTTATTGTTGCAGAGAGGGAGCTCCACAAGATCTTTGAGCTCAATTGACCTTATTTTTCGGCTTGACAGGTATTTAGAGAAGACAATCCGCTCAGCCGTGGAGCAGCATCTCTTTGATGTTCATGGCTCAGGCGGCCAGAGTTCAGAGGACTCTGAATCCGGGACGTCTTCAGCCTCTTCTAATGTGTCTGCCAGGCAGAGGAGGCGACACCACAAAGAGCAGGAGGAAGCCCGGAGAAACAGAGACATGTATGAGCCTGATTTCTTTGTTTTGGAAACTATATTTAAGTCTGCCCCAGTCATTTCTTCTTATCAAGGCAATGCTGCGTTCTGTTATGAAAGGCACTGACCTTTGCCCTGACTGCAGTGCCCATGCAGAGCTTCATTGCATCAGTCAGAGCTGGGAAATTCAGAGTTTACTAGATCATGGATGGGGCAAAGCACGATAAGAATCTAGGGGGGTTACATAGTCAGGTTTTTAATTACAGTATTTGGAATTGATGACTTACAGTATTTGTTGCATTAGTGGAAAGTCCCAAGCAGTTGGCTCTGCTGCCTTTAACTTTTTTTAGATAAAAACATTGGGCTCAGCTGCTTTTCTGAATTCAGAATGTCTTCAAAAATGAGATTAAGTTCCACTTTTGTGTGTGGAGGCACAGCTTGTGTTTGGGTTTAGTGAGGAGACTTGGGAGTTTGTCTGAAATTAGAAAAATCTTCCTTTTGATTAATCAGAATCTAAGATTTTTTTTTTTAATCCACATTATTACACAAAGTTTAAACATGACTTAGTAGTGAATTTCCTTACATGTCTGCCAAAGAGTGACAATAATACCTGTTTTTCCATTCATACTCCTCTAGTTGTGGCATACAGTGTGGTACAAATGTATTACCACCACAGCTTTAACCAACTTGTTACACAAGGCACAGCTGTATTTGAGAAACTGTAGCACAGACAAGGCCAGCTTCAACTCATGTGTTTATCTGTAACACAGCACTAGTTCTTGTAAAGAATGTGTATGCCTCACTGCAGTATTGGATTGCTAGGATTTGAAGTTGATTCCAAAATAAACTTCTAGTCTCCTGTTGTTGTTTCCTGGGTGCTGAATTCCTCAAATTCTATTGGATCTGTACATTCTTATATGAAGCTACTTTTATACAGGTGCATAGCCATCAATACCTCATGTTAATATTGCATCTGTGGTATTTCCCAAAATGTGTCAGTGCTGCTGTTGTACAAAAAATCTGTAGTTACCAAAAAGAAAAAAAAAAAAAGGCACCATTTTCACAGTGAATCAAAATACACTGTGAAGGTGGCCTGGGAAATTGGCTCTTGCAAGTCACCAAAGTATCTGGCAGCAGCTCTAAAGTAGTTTTTCTTGTTAAGTAGCCCTGCTGACAGGCTTCTCAGGTAAGTAGGTCAGAGACTGGCTAGCGTACGTGTTCGGAAGCATATAGTACTGCAGGGCTTTTCTTCAGCGCTGCGTTACAGAGCTGCCTCTAGATATGATTGACACAGTTATTCAGGCTCGGTCCAGAAAGCTGGAGCCAAGGATTTAAAGCACACTGGAAGATTTGAATGCTGGCTGTGGCCCAAAGTGTTTTCCCTGGTTCCCTTAGGTCAGATTGCTGGGATTTCTCTGGGTAAATTATCAAAATTGAGAATTCCTTTCAAAACGTCTTTCTGTTGTTTTTTTGATTGTTAGTGACTTCATCTCCTCGCCTTGTGATGGATCACAAGAGGATTTGTAATGTCACAAAATGGGACTACAGGCAGGAAGAGTGTTTATCACAAAATCACATAGGTGAACTCCCAGGCTTTGAAGATTACATGATCTACAGGCTCTGAATGTGTAATTGGTCTGCTGAAGGGTTTGTAAAAACTTCCACAAAGGCAAATGTGTTATCTTAGAAGTTTAGTCAGAGATTTATCATACCTCTTTATATCTCTTTCCCACCAACAAAACCTAGAGATCTGTCATCTAGAAAGTCACCGGAACCTTCTAGTTTTGTTTTTGTTCTGAAAACTTCCCATGCTGGCACTGTCCAGATACTGCAGAGTAACTGGTTTCTTATCACACTGGTCAAGTCTAGATGAGTTCTCCTGCTGTTCATGAAAGCAGGCTTTGGAGTTGCACAGCACTGTGGAAGACAGCCACACAGAGTTAGCAAATGCTCCAGTTTCAGTGTCAAGTGTAAGCAAGCTGCCTTTAGCCTCTGGCAGGGTAATGAGACACCTTGTGTTTCTCCTGTTCCATGGTGTAGTGATGTGTGTGTGCATCTTCACTGCTGGGCAAAGTGTAGAGGGAGGACTACTTAACAAGTGGTAAATGGAAAGCTGCCTGCTGAAGGATCCAATAGGGCTAGATAAGCCATATGCCAGGCTTCTGGTAAACATGCACAAACCCTGCAAGCCCAGAGAGTTCCAGCGAGTGCATCACGTGGTGACTTAGGGCTGGCTGTCCCATCCTCTTCCCAACACAGCAAAACAGTCCTCTGTCCTAGCAGTTGTGTTACCATTGCAGGGGTACATTCCCTTTTATGTTTTGTGTAATTCCCAAATAGAAATCAAGCATTTGGCTAAAGCACCACACAGTCCTGCTCTTGCATTTGAGAGTGATGAGTAAGAGGGCCAATTAAGCGGTGTCATGCACCAAAGGAGATCTCTGGACCGCAGCTGTGAATCACTTTTCTAGTTAAAAGCTCGTGTCTCAAAGGAAAACATGCTTCATACTCTCTATAAAAATTACACAGGCAGCCAGGGGTTAGTCAAGCTTGCATGTGAAGGCTTCTGCGTGTTGGGTTTAGTGGCAAGTGAATCAAATCCCAAACATGGATCCTCACAGCTTTCTCACCTGAGGTGTGTACAATTGGCTTTTGCTCCTCAGTGGGATTTAGCATTGCAGATTGTGTGGTTTTGGCTGCAATGGGAAGAACCAGAGATAGTGGTTTCATAGGTAATAGATGGTGTTGCTGGAACTCCTTCAGTCAGTATGATGTAGTTCTCTATTGCTGCCATAAATGTAGTGAGAGAGTGTTTTAAACAACCCCTTGCTGTAATGTCCCTTTTCTTTTTAGGGAAGTTGTCAACAAGGAGAACATTCCCTCCGGATTCAGCGGTCTTGAAGATTGTATTCTAGCTGCTCAAGATGTAGAAAAATTACAAGACACCAGCTCCGGATACCTTAGTGAAAGGAATAAATCAAAACGGCAGAAATCCAACACCAAGCTCTCAGAGCTTAATGACAACCAAGACAGTCCTGTGGTAAGCCAGCACACTGCACTATTTCATGTCTGTTACTAGGATGGGAAAAGCTCTTTTTTTATTTCCGTGTACATGTTTCCCTTAGGTAGCCATTTTTGCCTGCAGTACAGGCCTCAGTGCCTGTTTTGGGCTATGGGAAACACTGGATCCAACACTTGTAACCCCTGTGATGAGGCAGCTGAGAAGCCATATTTTTGCTGTGATACTCCATGTGTAGTTGTTTTCTCTTTCTACCACTTTTTGCTTTTTTCTTTTGAATTTGGTGAAGCATTTTGGGAAGCTTAAAAGGATATAAGTCTTTTTCCCAGTCTTTCAAAAGCCTTGCAAGGAGTTTGGAACCTTAGATGTAGGTTCTCATGTTCACGTCAAGTTTATTTTCATATTCCTGCTAAGCTCTGAAACTAGATTTCAAGTGACTTCTTGATTATGAGATGGCAAAGATATTTTAAGCCATTTCCCTTAAGCCTGTGTTTTACTGTTGTGCTTGCAATTTGGAAAGCACTTAGAAGTATGTTGGTCCAAAAGGTGATCTCTCTATCCACCTTTTACTGAAGACATCAATGACTTTGTTATAACATTGTAAAAATCTGGAATACTGTAGAATTTTTCCAGCATATTCTCATGTGACCTTCACAGTAGAGGACAGTTGCCCACTTCTTCAAGCTGTAGAATAAAACTGGTTCACCTTCCTTCCCTCACAGCCAGAGCAAACACTGACTGGAGTGTCAGCAGCTGAGAAACCGCACTGTGCTTCAGCGCAGGGTCTGCGTGCAGTGGCAGAAGCACTGTGCCTGCACCAAGCATGCGTTGCATGGTTGACAGGAACAGCAAGAGCTGTGTGAAAACACTGCCCTGACCTATAGAGCATTTCCTTCAGTGATGCTTGATTAAGTTTTGGAGTCTGCTGAAAGCAAGTTCTTAATATGACCTGTGTTTGGACTCATTTTGTTTAGATCACAAAATTGCAATGATCTCATGTTCTTACCCTGTGCAGAGATTCTAGAGAGAGATGGATTTGCTTTTCATTATGATCAAAAGAAGGCAAGATGCCAAAAATTGTACACTGTGCTCAGTTTAGTAACTTAAATTTAGTGCTCAGTATCCACAATCTTCTCATGTGATTCTTCATGAAAGCTGAGTGAGACAGACATATTCACACTTCTGTCTTTGTTTGTAGCAATGCACTCTTAAGATAGGCAAAGATCTAGTGCTTATGATCTTTTCATCTCCTTTTCTCTGTGCCTGTGGAGTGTAAAGCAGTTTCAATGTAAATGAGAGTTTTTATCAGGATTTAAGAAAGGAAGTACTAATAGAGTTGTCCACTTTTGCTGCAGACCTGAAAAGCATTCATGAAGTCTTCAACTGTGCCCAGAAGAAATGTCCTCAAACTTAGCTGTGTCTACTGGGCTTTACCCTGCCCTTCATTTTTTGATCTCTTGAAGGACAAAGGCTGAAAGGAGTGTAAAATGAACTAATCTTGTATTAAAAGCACGTTGGCCAAGATGACCAGCAGTGTGGTTCTTGTTTGCTCTGCTATAGGAAATGTCAGAGTGGGATGATCAGCTGCAAGTCTCATTATGAAACATCTTGCAGAGAGCATGGTGCTATTGTTTTGGAAGAGCAGAAGCTGCTTTTTAAGTTTTAATGAGTATGTTTATTACATACTTGCATTTAAGAGACTGCCAGAAGGATGTTTGATGGTTTAGCTTTCTTTTGGCTGCACCTTTACACATCAAATAATAACCCCAATTAGACTACTTGGAGTGTAACATAACATACACCTTAGCATTTACTAATAGGCCTTTGTCATGTAAACAAGTTCGTGATGTTGTCTCTCCTTAAGCACCCTTTTCTGAGTATTCTTTTTTTTCAAAGCCTGAAAGAGTATGTAGGACAGTGTGGGGAAGCTTTCCTCTTAGCTGTCTGATTGCATCTGGCTGAAAAGCACGAGTCAGCGGTGGAGAAAATGTCTGTTCCACTTAGACTCCCAAACAAACCAACCGCAAAGCATTAAAAGCTTGTAACTGCATTTTAGGGACATGGTAGCCAGGTATCAGTAGGACTCAAAGAATCAAATTAGGCAAGGTGGAATGACTGACCTATGTCACCATATGGGGCTGGAAGCGTAGCAGGTGAGAGAGGGCTGTGACAGCCCCAAGAAGTCTGTGCATGTAGTTTCCAGGGCAAGAACCCACTTTCTTCCTATTTAAGAGAGACTTGTCCAAAACCCAGAGTAGAAAGCCTCCTGGACATGTGCTTGAAGTGGCCGCATGGCTTGTCCTCACAGTACTCAACAGTGTTAGTGTTCTTAATGGTAGCCAAGACAAATCTCAGAACAAGAGGTCATTAGCAGTTGGATTGCTTGCCCTACATTCATATTAGCCCAGCATTACATCTGTGCAGTCTCTTTTCATTCTTATGCCTGTTAAAGAAGAAACTAAGGAAGGGTTTGGCTGAGAAGTGGAGGATTTTCTAACGTGAACATAAGTTCTGCTGAGAGGTTACTGTGGATTTTGCTACTGGCTCTTACAGGAGTTGCACAGACCAAAGATGTGCTTCCAAGCCTAGGCTGTCTGTCAGTCTGTAAAATGGGAGCTGGTGGCGTACCATGCAGCTTTATTCTGTTCTGACAGTTGGGGTTGTCTGATGAAAGAGACAAAGCAGTGAGCAGTCGGGTTTTCTTGCAGTTTATGGGCCATAAAGTGTGGGGTTTGTTTAGTGCAGTGGGCAGTAGTGTGTTGGCTTTTTCCTAGA